>JACAXG010000149.1:1214019-1376771 GCA_018881555.1 Amblyornis subalaris | reverse complement strand
GTCATCGATGCCCTGGCTAAAGAGAGACGGATGTCCTGGTTCAAGAGTGCCCCCAGGACTCTGCCCAGGGCCTTCACTGCAACACACAGGAGAGGAGAAGAGGAACAGCAGCAGCACACAGCCCGTGCTCCTCACCTGCTGGACACAGYCCAGGATATCAGCAATGAGGTCCTGAGCAAGGGTGTAGTTGTGATTGAGAGACCCAGCCTGGACAAAGAAGAGCAGGAGGACGTGGAACGCAGCACAAATGAATTGCTGSCATTAATAAAAGCCAAAGCAGCAAAGGAAGGGAGGTCGGCAGATGCCGAATGCAAGCACATAGTCAAAGGCCTGGCTACGATGGACATCGCCCAGTGCACCACAAATGAGGCCCTGAGCAAAGCTAAAATTGTGATCCAGGTGGCTGAGGAGCACRCAGAAAAACTGAGGGACCTGGAAGAAGGCACTGACGAGGGGATGAGACACAAAACCCCAGCAGAAGGGGCAGAGAGCCCAGGACGTACCGTGCGCACTCCCACAACTGACCCTCCAGTATTTCTGCACACAGACGACTACATAAGGACTGAGCCTGTTAAGAAGGCCTTGCTTATGGTCCAGAAACCCTTCCCAGAGACCGAGGAGCAGCAGGACCAGCAACTAAGCTCAGATGAATCAAGAGCAGCAGAAAGACCTGCMGGAAGTRCYTCCAGCCTTCCTGCAGCTCCAGTCGTCAATGCCCCAGCTCAACAGAGATGGCTGAGCCTGGTCCAGAAGGCGCTGAGGGCTCTGCGCACAGCCTCCACCGCCACCAGCTTCAGCACAGGAGAGAAGGAGGAGCAGCAGCCACGAGCTGATACCACGGATCTGCTGGACACAGCCCAGGACATCAGCAGAGATGTCCATGGCAAGGCTACACTTGAGATCCAGGGATACAGCCAGCAGACTGTGGCACAGCAGGACCTGGAACACAGTAGGGATGTGCCACCAGCAGCAGCACCCACTGCCGCAGGAGCAGAGAGCCAAGTACACGAGATACACAGTCCCAGTGCTGAAGCTCCCGTGTTTCTGCACACAGACGACTACATCAGGACTGAGGTCGTTAAGAAGGCCTTGCTTATGGTCCAGAAACCTTGCCAGTGTGCACAAGAAGAGTGGGAGCAGGAAGGAAACAGGGACAAAGCCATGGCAGCARCAGCCAAAGCAGCAGAGGCAGGGAGCCCGGCACATCCTCCACACAGCCCCACAGCTGATGGCCCGGCTCTGCTGGACACAGCCCAGGACAACAGGGGCGAGGTCCCAGGCAAAGCTAATATTATGATCCTGGGATCTGAGGAGCATGCACAAATACTAAGGAAGGTGAAAGAAAGCACTGATGAGGGGATGACACAGAAAACCCCAGCAGAAGGGGCAGAGAGCCCAGGACGTACTGTGCACACTCCCACAACTGACCCTCCAGTACTGCTGAACACAGACGACTACATAAGGACTGTGCCCGTTAAGAAGGCCTTGCTTATGGTCCAGAAACCCTTCCCAGAGACCGAGGAGCAGCAGGACCAGCAACTAAGCCCAGACGAATGAAGAGCAGCAGAAAGACCTGCAGGAAGTGCCTCCAGCCTTCCTGCAGCCACAGTCATCAGTGCCCCAGCTCAACAGAAATGGCTGAGCCTTGTCCGCGGGGCACTGAGGGCTCTGCGCACAGCCTCCACCGCTGCCAGCTTCAGCACAGGAGAGAAGGAGGACCAGCAGCCACAAGCTGATGCCACGGATCTGCTGGACACAGCCCAGAACATCAGGAGAGATGTCCAAGGCAAGGCTATGCTTGAGATCCAGGGATCCAGCCAGCAGACTGTGGAACAGCAGGAGCTGGAACACAGTAGGGATGTGTCACCAGCAGCAGCACCCACKGCCGCAGGAGCAGAGAGCCGAGTGCACGAGACGCACAGTCGCGGTGCTGAGGCTCCGGTATCTCTGCACACGGACGACTACCTCAGGGCTCAGGTTGCTAAGAACGCCTTGCTTATGGCCCAGGCTCCTTTCCAGTATCCAGAAGAACAGTGGGAGCAGGAAGGAAGCGTGGACGAGGCAACGGCAGCAATAGCCCATGTAGCAGAGGCAGGGAGCCCGGCACATGCCCCGCACACCCCCATAGTCAATGACTCACCCACCTCTGAGCCCATCGGGACTGGGGTGCCCATCGCTTCTGAATCTTCTTCCCTTGTAGACATCTAAGGGATATACATACGTAGACACACACATAGCTCTAGATAGATATACTATATACAACCCGTAGAAAGTTAGTTAGTTAGTTAGTTAGTTAGTTAGTTAGTTAGTTAGTTACAGCACATAAATTAGTTAAGGATCATTTTTGAATTAGGTACTGGTTTACACTGTTAACAAATTTGTCTACAGCAAAACCAGTATTCTTAGTCGTAGGTAGCTAAAACTCACTTCGTCACGCCCCCTCAGCTTCAGAAATGTCCTGCATGGAAGAAACAGGGTTGACAAGAGATAGGAACTTGTACAATAAATGCATATTTTCTGAATGTTATGAAGTCTGCAAGAACTTTTTTCACCCCAACGCAGAGTCTGGGTATTTGCTTAGATGACACCGACAASAGTGTTTGTACTGTCACTGTAAACTTCCTTCAGGAGGAAGCCTCAGTRCTGTGCCATTTCCTTTTCTGAACTGAGCCTTCTCAGTGTTCAATGCCATTTCTATCTATAGCAAGGTAAAGGATTTTTCTAGTAAATTTGTAGGGCAAGGATAATAAATCAAGACTACCACCTAGCATAACCCCATACAGGTCAACAGAAGAAATAACTCTTTTTACAATTCTGAATTAATTATTAAACACCAAAAGACAACTCTCCAATTCATTATTCACATTTTGTTCCAACCATTACAGCAATTTACAATACTTAATCTTCATACAGAAGTGTGGCTTTATTTTACATTTGGTACAAAAACCAGAAGAGAACGGAAATACTAACACCACCATAATAATATTTTAAAATGACTGAGATTGTTTCTTTCATTAATAAATGCCATAACCTTATTGGTCTTGGTTTGTGTTGGGTCTTGTGATTGGTGGGTTGGTTGGTTGGTTGGTTGGTTGGTTGGTTGATTGGTTGATTGGTGGTGTGGGTTTTTTTCCTGTGTAGTGGCTCAGAACCAACCAGGAGATTGCCTATTTTGAGGCCCTTTTTGTAATAATACAATCCTGAGTGTTTCACTTACTGTGAACTTGGCCACCAAGTTTATAAACAGTTTAAACCTACAAAAATTCCGTGTGGAAACACCATGGCATTAAACTAGGAAGACATGGAAAGAATTAGTTAAATCTCACTGTTACATTTCTTTGAGCTCAGGGAAGGAAACTTAAGCAAAGAGATTACAGATTTCAAGGCAAATTATCCTAAAAATTATAGTTTAAAGAGACAGAAAAAACAGATTTGCACCGATATAGAAAAAAACTTCTAAACCCCACAAGTTTTATATATCAAAATTCAACGCAGTAATTTTTAATTCTGTTATTGGAGTTTTATGCTTATTTCGACAAGACAGCATTGAATTTGTAGCTGAATTTCATTGGGTGAGGGAAATCTAAACCTTAGATGATTCTACTTTTTCAGGTCCAAACATCTAAAATGAAGTAGCAGGGTTAGAAGACACCGGTAGAGTTAAACATATGAATTTCAATTTTCAAGTTTTATCTTGCATGTCATCAAACTTGCTAATTTAGTTCAGGGGTCCTTTTGTCAAAGGAACGCTTTTATCGCCGCATAGCGGAATTCACGAGTGGTATTTAAGCAAAGGCTTCTTTGAGTATACACGTTCTTCCAAACTCTTTCCCACAAATATTACATCTTAGTGACCTTAGTTAGACGCATGGCATCCTCCGACTTCACAGTGATCTATAGAAATGCTTACCTCTGGAGGCGACTGGGAATGCTTTCATTATAAACTGCATTTTGCATCTCAGGCAGGGAAGAATTGATATGAACAGCAAGGCAACCCAGAAAAACTTTATTATTTTTTAAAAGTCCACCTCTTAATTGAAGGAGCAACTCCAAGACTTCGTTCCAAAATACATAGATATCATTGTTTGCTTTTATGACTCTGACAGGAAACTTTAGAGATGTTCTTATTTAATATTAATCCATTTTGGTTACAAACCACCTTTGAATACAGAGTCTGTTTTGCTGCACTATCACATGGTTTCCTTTCAGGAAGTTTATATACTGTGAAGGAAGGGTCTCTTTACCGAGAAAAGAGACCTTTGGTCACGGAACACTCTTGTTCTGGTGTTTGTGGGATAGTCATTACTAAGGAAATGTTGAGTAAAAGTGAACTCATACTCTGGTGATTAAGGTGTTAAATATAGAGACAAAGTTTTTAAATGTTTATATCTGTAAATAAACTTGAAGTAGATTCTAGGTGTACAAAGAGATATAGAGAAGTACTTTATCTTTCCTTCCGCTATGTGGGACATACATTTAAAAGATATTTACTAAACGGTTGTTTACCAAAGTGAAATCACCGTTTAAAAGAAAACTGTTGAATTATGCTGATAATTTTGTAATCAGCAAAAGTTTGCAAGTAAGATGAAGTCTTAAGATACTTAAGATACTTCAGATGAATCACTGAGAGATTCTATTGCAGTTTAGAATTCTCAGTAGCTCTTTCACAAGCACCAAGAATTTGGTCTCTCCCTCTCATTACAAAAAGTAAGACAGTGTGAGGGACCAGTTAAGTCTGAAATAAGAATGCCTCAACATGGTTTAGACTTTATCTTGAACGGCTGGCTATCTATCTGCTTTTACTCACATTCATGGAAAGTACTAGAAAAGCTGCACGTCTTTGCAGTGGTGGCAGGTGACACCACATGCACACAGAGAGGCTGGGCAACACCCTCAGGGGGAAGAGAAAGGCTCCGTGTCCCGGCCGGCCCTAAGAAGAGTCGGCAGGGATTCTTTTTGATACATTTCTCGGTTGCAAATCAAGCAGATACGCAGTAATATTATATCTGGGAAACGTTTATTAATAAACAAAGAGAAGCACTCCTACCGCAAGGAGACACAAAAGAGAGCAGAGAAATAAAAAGAGAGACAGAGACAGAGACACAGAGAGAGAGAGAGAAAGAGAGAGAGAGAGAGAGAGAGAGAGAGAGAGAAGGCAAGGAATGTCACTGCTGGAATCCCGGGGCACCCTGTTGGCATTTGCGTGGCTGGCGGAGCGTGTGCGCTGCGAGCCGCGGCGAGGCTGTGTGGCTCCCGTTGGAGGCTGTGCACCCCTTCCAAGCAGCGGCGGGATGCGTGTCCCTTCCATCGGCGCGGAGCAGGAGCGGGCAGCTGCAGGCGGCTCGGAGCGCGGCGTCAGCAGGGAAACGGCGGAGCAGGTTGTCCCGGCGACAGGCTGCCTCGGGGCTGCGGACAGAATAAAGGCAGGGAAGGCGCAGAACCGCAGGGAGAGAAAAGCAGGGGGCAGGGCGGGAGCCGCTCTCAGGATACTAGAAGATGGCGGGCCACCCCTCGTGGCGCAGTTCGCTGCTTTTATGCGCTTTTTCCCGGGCATCCTGGGATTTGCCCCTCCTGCAGGGCAGAGGTCGCTTGCAGCCCAGTCCTGATTGGCTGTGAGGTAAGGTCTCCCTGGGCACAGGGTTGCTCTCCATTTTCTTACCTGCCTCTTGCACATGGCAATGTTAGAATGCTGAGACATACGTAGATGTGAAATTGGTTCCTCTCGCCATGGTCATTTGTATGGATAACATCAATCCTTACTTTTACTCTTCTTTTGTTTTGTGGTCTTTGGTGGCGGTAGGTTTTTGTTTGTTTTCTTTTTTAAAATAGGAGTTCTGCTACTACTGCATGCCGTGTGTTGTAAGTCTTTTGGTCTAATTGTTAATTTGTTGTAAGGGTTTTGATCTAATTGTAAGCTCAGTTGACTGTTCGTTCTTAATATATCTGTAAGTATGTTCAGTTATTATGAAGAACGACGCTCCACTATGCAGATTTTGATGGTTTATTCACGACGAAAAATCAACAATAGGGGATGCCCACAATACATAGCGCAGCGCCAGGTGCATGGCTGGTCTGGCCAGAGGCACGAAGCTCCTGGAGCCTGTGTCGCCTCTTTTATAGTGTCCGAGTGTCAATCAAGCGCCTGGATACTTCTGTCCGCTTGCAAGCCTTGAAGTCCCCGGCCCGCCCCTGTATCCACCTACCTGGGGTGGACTCGGGAGGGGTCTTGT
This sequence comes from Amblyornis subalaris, assembly GCA_018881555.1. Taxonomy (NCBI): domain Eukaryota; kingdom Metazoa; phylum Chordata; class Aves; order Passeriformes; family Ptilonorhynchidae; genus Amblyornis; species Amblyornis subalaris. Next base: position 1,370,541 of record JACAXG010000149.1, on the reverse strand, counting down.
CCCGATTGGCACCTTGATTGACACTTTCTTGGACCCTTCTGGAAAGTCCCCTCAGCCGGCTTCGGCCATATTGCCTACATAGCTTTATATTAGAATTTATTACAATCGTAAAAATAAACGGTATTTAAACCTTATACCAACAGTAGCTGGGGTGTTTTGGTGATGTGGGTACATGAGAGGGTACATTACAATAGTAACCGAAACATTTTACAGGCAACTTACAGAAACCTTTTGAACAATTAACCACATACCTTTTAATTACCAAAAAACTCATCAGCTTCAATCAGAAATTAATATACGAAAGCCAATTATGCTTCCGCCATCTATAACACTTATTATTACTTGAGTCAGTTAAACGGTTAGGTCATGTTGGAATGGGGAGAAGGAGGAAAGGTAGATATGAATGCATCGCGCAGGCGTGGGCTACACTCACAAAATAGGGTGCCCTGGAACATCCTAAGACTGAGATCATCACACTGACAACTACATAACATCATCCCATACATCTCTAGTGATGTCAAGATTGGACAGCAGACCGAGCCAATGGAATCAGCCCCTAGAAGAATGACTGGTCCAGAATCCACCTGCAAACTGACCAGTAACAACGGACATTCAAATGAGGCATCTAAAGTGCTCTGACCAATCAGGAAACGAGCCAGAGACTATAGAAACTGTTCTAGTGCTCAGCACTAGGTCCTCCTAAGGTGGCTGGCTCACTGAGGAAGCACCCAGCTTTTCGCCGTGCTGATACAGTATCTCTGCCTTGCCGTGCCTGGCAGTGAGGCTACTCCTCTCTGCCCGTCCCCGGCTGCTTTCAATAAACCAATTACTACAATTGGCAATTTTGTCAGAGTGTTTCTGACAAACTGGGGGCTCATCCAGGATAGTCACGCCCAGAGGCGGTCCCGAAGAAGGACGGAATCAAGGAGACGCGTCCGGCCAATTTTGGCTGCCTGGATTTGAATTTCTTTGAGACCGTGGACGGGAAGTCGGCTATAACCTAGGAAGCAGCCGAGGACCCGACAACGCACACCCTGAGGGGGGCTGGCGCAACCCCCAAGAGGAAGAAGGCCCCTCCAGGAGAGAGCGGGGCTGGCAAGAATGGTAAGCAATTGCGAATGGGGTTCAGTCAAAGGAGTGCGAGCAAGTGTGGAGTTGAGTGAGATGGGGGCCAGTGGCCAGACTCCCAAAGCGAGTGTGGACCCTTGAGTATCGCGGTTCTGGTATCCCGTGAGGGTCCTGGCCAAGAAAAAGGGGAAGCGTGTGGAGAGAGAGAGTGTACTCCGAGGGACCCCGAAGTTGGGGAGAAGGGTAGTACTCCTTTCCACCGACCCTTACCCACATAGGCTCTCGATCTCCTTGGGAAGGAGTCCTTAGGAGTACCCAGCTTAACCTTTAGTGAGGGGATGGCCTGTGGGTGCCCCACTTTGTTAGGTACCTGGAGGGGGTTCCTTAGGTCAGGCAAAAAGGCAGTCCGGGTGCAGCCTGTTGCTAGGGAACTAGGACCCTAGGGGTGGGTCATATACTCATGACCAGAGACCTGAAGGTAGGGCCCCTGGTTAGGGGATTGCTCCCTTACCAGGTGGAGGGGGGAGACAGTGACATGGTGAGCCCGACTAAGGGGGAATAGGACCCTGGTGTGGGTCAGGTCGCTTCTAGAGCGGAGCTGACTGACCGTGCCATCGCCCGCAGGGCGGAGCTAGCTCTCAGTAGGCCGTGTCTGGGAGCGGAGTTGACATGGGGAAGTACCTCACAGTGCAGTGACAGACAGTAGAGCCGACCAGTAGCACTGAGGGACCCTGAGAGTGAGACAAGGAGGCCAGTGTTGGTGAGGAAGCTGTTATGCCACTGACTGGGGGATGGCCCCACGTCCATTAAGGACGCAAGGGACAGTTAGGTCTGCCATATAGGGTGTTTAATTGCTGCTAGGAGTGATTGTGACACACATAGTCTGCAGCTGGGAAAGGTAGTAGAGGGTACGAACACAAGTTCGGCATAGCACAGAGCTCCTGGGTCGGGGAGAGTACAAGAAAGAGAGGTGGACTGTTCATGAAGTGTAAGGTGTATAGCGGGGATGTAAGTTAGCAGGTGAGGTTTCGAGGTGAGGCAACAGCTAAGAGTCCTCAAACTGCCTACTAATTGGAGAATGGTGTGAGTGAGAAATATGAGAGATGAAGAAAGTGTCTAAAAAGGCTGATTGTGTCTGTGGTAGTGGATGTGTGTGGAGTACTTGGTGTTGTGTTTGGCTCCTTTCAAAGATTGGGAGGGAGCAACATGATTCAGTGGGATTTTCTTTTTGCTCTCCGCTTGGTGTATAGTGCCCCCCTTATGCCTGGCCAGTGGGCCATTTCATGGAGTTTAGGCTCTGTGCAGTGACGGAGACGCCATTTTCTTTTCGCTCTGGTTTTGTGGAGTTTGGGCTCTGTGCAGCGGCGGGGACGCCGTTTTGTTTTCGCTCTGGACCCCCTCAGGGAGACCTGGGAGATGCCATTTTGGTTTGATTGGTTGTGTATTTTGAATTTATTTTATTTCAATTTTGCGAAAAGAACTTTAGCAGAGAGAAATAGCTTAGACCATCATTTCATTGGGCCCTTAAAGTCCCTCAGGGAGGATAGACACCAGCATTATTTTGTTGCATTCAGTTAAGTTCAAAAAGGACTTTTTGATTTTATTTCCTTTTAACTTCATGAAGGGACGCTGGTGGGAAGAATGAGAATGTCATTTTTAATTTTGTTATGCGGAGTTGTATTTTGGGCTGTCGGTGAGAGCACAATTTCATTGCTTTCAGGAAAGTACTTCTAATTTTATTTTATTATGATTCTGTGAAGAGGCTTTGGTTTGGCGGAAGCATCAGTTTTTAGTGTTTTGTGTTTTGTGCGCATTCCCCAGGGGCGCCAGTTTGTGAATCTGATTTGATTTAATTCTAATCTGGTCATCTTATTATACTATTTCAGAAAAATTTGGCAGAGAGTGAGGACATCATTTTGTGTCTCTCTGAAAAGACACTTTTCTTTTATTTTATTATAATTTCACAAAGGAATTTTTGGCAGGAAGGACTGGTCCTCCATTGTAGCCTTTTTAGTGTTCGTGAGGCGAACACCCATTTTGTTGTTTATTTCACCAGGAGGTTTTGGTGGGAGAAAGACGTCATTGGATTGAGGTGTAGCCATTGAAATTAGTGACATCGAAAAAACGGAAGTGGTAAGACGGAAGTGTGGAGGTGGAGTTTGACTTTGTTGACGGAGGGTAGTCATCTTTGTTTTTATTATTCTATGGTCTTTTTGATTTTTCCCACAATTGTTATTTTCCCACGACTCCATTTTGCTTTTGTTAATTCCCCACAACCCTAATTAATTTTGACTTTTATTCGTTTAATTAATAAAGTCATAAATAATAAGCAGGTAGAACGTAAGAGCTGAGACACTAAGATTATTAGAACGAATTAAGGAAAGTTTTACTGAAAGTTAAAGTTAATACTTGTTATAATTAGAAACAACTGAAGTGGGACAGTGCTGCACGAATGGGGCCTCAGGGAAAGGAAAGCAAGAGGGAGAAGTGAGTGAAGTGAAAGACATTTCCCCTCACAGCCCCTCAGGAGAGATGTTAAGTAACTGGGAGAAGAATGAAAGGACAAAGGAATTAGAACAAGTTAAGATGATTAACTGTTGTACTGAGGTGTGGTCAAATGAAATAATTCAGGAGGGGCCGGTGTACTGGCAATGCTATGGAAGTCTAGAAGGGTGGTTGTGTGTTGCATTAAATAAACATGTAAATATCAGACAGCAGAGAAGTGATAAGGAAATAAAATATGCTGAATGTTGGTTGGAGACAGAAGAAGAAACAGGTGTAAGAGTGTTTAAAGTAAAGAAAGAAAAGGAGGAAGAGCAGGGAGTAGAGATGACTGAAGGGAAGTGGGATCCTTCAGATTACCTACCCGCTCCTGTGGCCCCTGCCCCTCCATTAGCCCCTGCCCCTGTGAACCCTGCTCCTGTAGTGGCCCCTGCCCCATGATCCCTGCTCCTGTAGTGGCCCCTGCCCCTGTAGCCCCTGCCCCTGCCCATCTAGTAGCCCCTGCCCCTGTGATCCATGCTCCTCTAGTGGCCCCTGCCCCTGTAGCCCCTGCCCCTCCAGTAGCCCCTGCCCCTCCAATAGCCCCTGCCCCTGTGATCCCTGCTCCTGTAGTGGCCCCTGCCTCTGTAGCCCCCTGCCCTTGCCCCTCCAGTAGCCCCTGCCCCTGTGGTCCTTGCTCCTATAGTGGTTCCTGCCCCTCCAGTGATTCCTGCCTCTATGATCCCTACTTCTCCAGTACTCCCTGCCTCTACAACTCCTGCCCAGGTTATGGCCTCTGTTCTCCCTACAATTCCTGCGTCCACTGGTACTGTTGGACTCGCATCCCCCTCCACAACCATGACCCCCATAGAGGAGTACGGGCAACCATATATGAATACACGGGCCTGAAAAACCAAGAGTGAAAAATGTATTTGTGAAGGAGAAAGACAGGAAACCATAAAACTATTTCCCCTGAGAGAAGTTCCCATAGGGGGAGCTATGGGAGGGATTGGGTTTGTGAACGCCCCATTGACGGCCTCAGAGGTACAGGGATTTAAGGAAATGAAAAATTTACTCGAAGATCCTATAGTTGTGGCCAACCAACTGGATCAGTTTTGGGGTCCTAGCATATATACCTGGAAAGAGATGAATTCCATCATGGGTATTCTTTTCTCCCCCGAGGAGGTACAGTTGATACACATGGCAGGGATGAGGATCTGGGAGCGTGAGAATAGACCTGGTCCCCCGGGAGAGGAAAAGATGCCTATAAACCCACTAGACTGGTGCTGCGGTGATCCAGCTTTAGTTTAGTTTACCACAGAGCAATATTTCTTAGAGGCTGTCACTTTAGGTTTCTCCTCCGTCAGAGTCTTAAGCTTTGTAACAGGTCAGCTTGGTTTGAAATTCTCTCTAACTGTATTGTCATTAGTCAGTTTGAATGTGTTCTTCCTCTGAAGATGTATCATTGGTTTCCTCTCATGTATCTCTACGCTCATTGGTTGCACACTGTTATCCCTATCCCTTAAAGCAGCAGAGACAGAGCGGGAAAAGCATCTCTCTGCTAACCTCCCTTTCAAGATATGCACCCTGTCCTCCTGGGCAGAGAAGAAATAAACYCAGAATATGGTTAYAGAGAGTCYGGCCTCTYTCATTCCTTTTACCTTCGCTGCTGCCTCTGTGAAACTGCCTGTGGTAAAAAGCTGTCAGCTTKTGTGGACTGCAAGAAACCCTGCAGATCGCTCCGGCCCCAGCTGAATACAGCAAAAGGGGGGACAAAGCGATAGACTGGGACCCAAATACTGAGGTGGGAAGGCGAAACATGAAAGATTAATAATTAGTTAATAGTGAAAGTTATTAATAAACTATAACTATTAATAAATAGTTAATAGTGAAAGGAATTAGAGAGTCAGTACCTAGAACTAACAATGTGAAGCTGGCATTTGATGCCCAGCAGGAAAAAGATGAAACTCCTAGTGCCTGGCTTGAAAGGCTGAAGACAAATTTCTGATTATATTCAAGTGTAGATCCAGATAGTCAAGAGGGACAGATGTTGGTGCAGTTTCAATTTGTAACAAGGTCGCGGACAGACATCCGAAGAAAGATTGAAAAGATAGAAGATTGGCAAGAGAAAGGGCTAAATGAGTTATTGAGAGAAGCACAATAGATTTATTTAAGGAGGGAGGAAGAGAAACAAAAGTCAAAGGCTAAAATCATGGTAGCGGTGGCAAGGGAGAGTGTACAAAGTGACAGGGCGAATATGAGGGAGGAAGAGAGGAGAGGATGGAGATTTGGAGCAAGGCAGGAGACAACACCTGGAAAGGGAGTGCAGTGTTGGTACTGTGCAGAGTATGGACATGTGAAAAGCGTGTGCAAAAAGTGGGAGATTGATGGAAAGGTCTTCAAAGAGACACAAGTCAATAGGATTGAGGATTAGGGGTGTCAGGGGCTCTATACCCTGGGGCAGCAATTCCAACTGCCAGTAGAGCCCTTGATAACCCTGGAATTAGGCCCCCAGGGAGAAGAGTTTGAATTTTTAGTTGATACTGGGGCAGACAGAACTTGTGTTCCAAAACTGCCAAAGGGATTAAGTTAAATAAAGCAAGGAGCTGTAAGGTAAAAGGGGCAAAAGGGGAGCCATTTGAAACTCCTGTTATAGAAGAGGTGGTAGTAAGAGGGAATTCAAGGGAAGGTTGCAATGATTTATTATTTTTATCTAAATTGGGGTGCAATTGATTAGGAAGGGACCTACAAGTTCAGTTAGGAATTGGGGTGGCTCCTCAGGATGGTAGGATGATGGGCAAAGTTATGTTGCTGAGGGCGAACGATGTGGAAGGAATAGATGAAGGAGTATGGGCCGAGAAAGGGAAGTGCAGACCGTTGAAGATGGAGCCAATTAAAGTAGAAATGAAACCAGGAATCGCACCGGTGAGAATTAGGCAGCCATCTACCCCAACACCAACGGGAAACCAATAAGAGAGCGCGATGAGCCAGCCCCACGCCACGATATAAATGGAGCAGCCGTCAAACATACAGAGACAAAAAATCGGATGGACATTCTTACTACCGGACCTGAAAATTTTAACTCCAGCCAGCGGAGACTTGTCGCAGTGAGTCTTTCCACCACCACACCAAACAAAGACATATTCGTTATGGGGAATGCCGAGTCCACACCACAAGAAATAGAAATCACACCGGCAGTCGTCCACACTGGCCCCACAGGAGAGTTCATCATCCACATTAAATGCCATCATCCACCATACTTTTTTCCTGCAGGGTGTCCCATAGCTCAGGCTATCCTGTTGCCCACAGAAAATCTAGAAGAATGCCGTAAGCCTACGGTGTTTTGGGCAGAGGTGGTTGGGCGGGACAAGCCGTTAGTGAACTGCAGGCTACAAAGTCAGGGAGGGAGCATCACCCTGACAGGGATGATGGATACGGGGGCAGATGTGACCGTCATCAGCTCCACCGAGTGGCCGTCACAGTGGGAGCGGCGACCGGATGAGGGTGTCGTAATGGGAATAGGTGGATCCCTGACTGCAGAAAGATCCAGACATTTAATACAGGTAGAGGGACCAGAGGGTAGGGTCGCTACCATCAGACCGTTCATTGCGGACTCCGGGCTTACATTGTGGGGCAGAGATCTTATGTCCCAATGAGGAGCCCGGGTCGAAATTCCATCTCGACCTCGGGATTTTTAGGAAGGGCCACTGCGGAGCGCGCCTCCCAGGCACTGATTTGGAAAACAGATTCTCTGGTGTGGGTGGATCAGTGGCCCCTAGCTAAACCAAAATTAGAGGCGCTCAACGCTCTCGTGGAAGAGCAGTTAAGGAAGGGTAACATCGAACCTTCCAATAGCCCCTGGAACTCTCTGGTTTTCGTTATTCGAAAGCCAGGGAAGGATAGGTGGCGGCTCCTCCACGACTTGTGTAAGATCAATGAAGTCATTGAGGACATGGGACCTCTGCAACCCAGAATGCCATCTCCCGCAATGCTACCCCAAAAATGGAAACTCGCAGTCATAGACATCAGGGACTGCTTCTTTAATATCCCTCTACACCCTAAAGACGCCCCCCGGTTTGCCTTTTCTGTGCCATCTATTAATAGAGAGGCTCCCATGCAGCGCTACCACTGGCAGGTGTTGCCTCAGGGCATGAAGAACAGCCCCACCATATGCCAGTGGTACGTTGCCCGCATTCTGTCCCTGATCCGGAGGCTGGCCAGTAAATCAATTATATACCACTATATGGATGACTTGTTGATATGTGCACCAACACAAAGGTATGTGGACTGGACTCTGGAGCAAGTGGTTAAGGCCTTGAAAGCTGAAGGTTTAGAGATACAATCTGAAAAGGTCCAAAGGATTAGTCCGTGGAAGTACTTGGGCTTGATTATATCAGAAAGGACCATTACCCCCCAAAGTGTAGTTATTAATGATAACCCAAAGACATTGCAGGAATTACATCAGCTCTGCAGTACCATTAATTGGATCCGACCGCTCCTTGGCCTCACCACGGAAGATCTCGTCCCACTATTCAACCTATTGCGAGGAGACTGTGAATTGACCGCGCCGAGAATGCTGACCGCTGATGCCAGAAGATCAATCGAGAAGGTGCAGCGTGCCATCTCTTCTAGACAGATACATCGATGTCACGAGAGTCTGCCATTCAGGTTTGCTGTCTTAGGGGAAATGCCGTACCTCTATGGGCTATTATTCCAGTGGGATGAGGTGCAGAGGGACCCCTTGTTGCTGATCGAGTGGGTTTTTCTCTTGCACCAACCATCCAAGAGCATCACCCAGCCACAGGAGTTTATGGCTAAGTTGATTACTAAAGCGAGAGCATGACTCCGTACCCTTGCGGGATGCGATTTCATGTGCATATACGTACCGTTGAATTTGGAACAATTGGAAAGCCTACTCCAAACGAATGAGAGCCTCCAATACGCTCTAGATAGTTACACGGGACAAATTTCAATCCACTATCCTAAACACAGCCTTTTATGTTTGGCATTGAAAATTTTACCAAAACAAATACAAAGCAAAAAGCCACTCAGTGCTTTGACGTTGTTTACAGACGGCTCAGGAGCATCCTGTAAGTCAGTCATCACCTGGCTTCAGGATCCTCAGACACAGAAGTGGGAGTCTGACGTCGAGGTGGTCCAAGGGTCACCTCAGGTTGCAGAGTTAGCAGCCGTGGTCAGAGCATTTGAGAGGTTTAAAGAACCTTTTAATCTGATTACCGATTCGGCTTATGTTGCAGGTGTAACTGCTAGAGCAGAGTCAGCGCTATTGAAGGAGGTCTCTAACCCAAAAATGTATAGTTTGCTCTCTAGGCTCATTTACCTCATCTCCCACAGAGAGCAACCATTTTACGTGATGCACATCAGGTCGCACTCCGCACTCCCAGGTTTCTTCGCTGAGGGTAACCGGAGGGCAGACGCGTTAGCGATGCCAGCGCAGCTCTCCACCGTTCCAGGTTTATTCCAGCAAGCCAAACTTAGCCACTCGATTTTCCGCCAGAACGCTCCAGCCTTGGTACGCCGATTCCGTATCACCCGGGATCAGGCAAAGGCTATTGTGGCCACATGCCCCAACTGCCAAAAATACCAGATGCCATCATTAGGCTCAGGGGTTAACCCTAGAGGCCTCGGCAGTTGTGAGGTATGGCAGACGGATGTGACACATTTTCCCCAGTTTGGCAGACTTAAATATGTGCATGTGTCTGTCGACACTTTCTCGGGCACAGTCTTCGCTTTGGCTCATGCGGGGGAGAAGGCCAAGGATGTAGTAAACCACCTGATCCAAGCTTTTGCCACTCTGGGGGTGCCCACGGAAATGAAGACAGACAACGGGCCTGCTTACATTTCATGAAGGCTTCAGAATTTCTTCCAGCTCTGGGGAGTAAAACATACCACCGGCATTCCCCACTCCCCGATGGGACCATCGGTGGTGGAAAGGACGCACCGTACAATCAAGAGGTTGCTGGAGTTACAGAGGGGAGAAGACACCATCAACATTGCGGTAGTAAGACTAGCTAAGGTAATATTCACCATCAACTTCCTAAATTGCTCCTTCGAAGAACCTAATCCACCAGTTCTTCGCCATTTTTCCAATTCCAAGAGAGCAAAACTAAAGGAGCATCCACCGGTATTAGTAAAAGACCCGGAGACACTACAGAAGCAGGGCCCATTTCCCCTGATGACGTGGGGGAGAGGATACGCATGTGTCCAGACCCCACAAGGGCTGAAATGGGTCCCAGGCAAATGGGTCAAACCTTTTCTACAGCCCAAAACCTCAAAAGAACAGCAAGAAGGTCCGGCAGATGTCACTACGGCTGCCTGGAGAAGACGGCACAAGACCAAGAAAAGATCAGCCCCTCAGGAGGACACTTACTTTCACCTGCATACCCTTTTCCCTAACTCAGAACTTTAGACTTTCCCTACCACATTTCATTTAATTACAAAAAAGGGGGAGTAGAAGGGACCAACCATACCAGTGTTATGTTTTTATGCCTTATGCTTTACGCTTGTGTTCTCTTTTGTAGACGTAACCTACCCACCCATGACAATGTTTAAATATCTGCGGTTCCTGTTGGTTATCCTGCCAGTAACAGGATGGATCATTCCCCAGCCAAAGGCAAACGTGTGGACAACTTTGGCAAGATCCCTCAACCAGGACAGGTTACGTCTGTCCATGAATAACGCGGACAGCCCAATGTCCACATGCCTAGTGGGGATCCCACTCCAAACCAACGAGTACCCTTTTACAGGCAAAAGGCCCGACCCGGTTCGCTCTTGGGATGAGTGGTCGAGGCTGTATCCATCCATGCAGGAGGAATCCCAGGAATCTGACCTGCTGGGGTCCTCCCAAGCAGTGTATTGTGTCAATTTCGATTACAAATTAAACGCAAGAGAATGGCTGGGTCAGGGGCAAATGAGAACGCCCTATATATTAGATGTTACGCCGCATGACAAAGCATATATTTCACCTTTTTGGTGCAACATTACCGCACCCACACCAGCCAAATCCACTAAGAGTCCCAGAGTGCTCCCAAAAGGAGTTTTCTTCATCTGTGACAACCAGGCCTGGGCAGGGATCCCGTCCCGTCTGCGCGGAGGGCCCTGCACCCTTGGGATGTTAGCACTGCTTACCCCGGATAAAAAGCATTTATTAGAATGGAAAAGAATAGATTCGGCTCAAAAAACAAATTTGGCTCCAAAAACAAAGAGAACAATTACCGAGATTGATGAAAACTGCAATTCTGAGATCACATCTTGGCCTAGGATGAAAATAGTCATGATGTCAGTGCTACTCCCTTGGGCTGCAGCAGCCCGAGCCTTGGGGGAAATCAAGCGTATTGAATGTTGGTTAGGCAAACATGCCAACCTCACCTCCAAGGCTCTCAGTGAGCTGCTAGCAGACGAGGACACCACTAGGCATGCCACGCTACAAAACTGTGCGGCAATTGATTACCTCTTTCTCGCCCATGGGCGTGGGTGCGAAGAGTTTGAAGGACTTTGTTGATTTAACTTGTCATCGCGCTCTGAAAGCATCCACGCCACCATACAGAAAATAAAAGAGCAAGTCCATCAACTCCTGCGAGAAGGAGAGGACTGGTTGGGGGGAATCTTCTCCGGCTGGGGAATGTCTGGGTGGGCAGGATCAATTTTAAAAACCGTTTTTGGGTTTGTTTCAGTTGTTACCCGTATTTTTACGTCTCTTTGTTGCTTCAAGACTTACATTCAAAAATTAATAAGTAAAAACGGGGGAGTTGTAGTGGTGGCACAGCCCCCTCATGGGCTGTGGCAGACCGGTGCCCATCAGGTGCTCGCCCTCCAATGGACAGACAAGGGCGGATCCGAGGGCGGGCCCGAGGTCTAAACCACATCCCCCCGGTCTAGAAGGTTCTGTTATGTTCAGTCCCCGGTTGGTTCCCTGTTCCCACTCCCGCCTACCTGTTATCCCTATTGGTTATGTGTTCCCGGTTACCACCCCTTTACCCATACCTCATTGGCTGTATCCCTTTCCTCCTCCCCTTTTTCCCTTGGTATAAAACCCTGTGTACACCCTCAGATCCTGGTCTTTCTCCTCTGACCCCTTCAGAGATTAAACTGCTCTGGAACTCATGAGAAAGATCTCTCTCGCTCCTTTACTTTCAGCTACGCACTTATAACATCCTGGGCAGGCTAGAGAGCTGCATCACTGCTGGGAAGCCAGCACCAGATAAGCCTCAGCCTTGCTGTATAGAGAGTTGCTTGCTCGCCAGCAAAGGCGGGTGGAAGGTGACGCTGGGCATTCGGCAGTGAGGATCTCCTCGCCACACTAGCCTTGCCCACGACCGCGTCACATTGAGTACTCCAGCGGCACGTGGCTCTGGGGGCACAAGAAGAACGGGCCTGTTGTGAAGGAGGTCATTTTGTCCTTCAAGAGGAGGCTTTCAGAGGAGCCGGACAGGAGCAGCCTGGCCCCCGATGCGCGGAAAACCACCCTGTCACAGCCACAGGACGGCCTGCAGGAAAGGGAGCACCAGCAGCCGCAGAGCCAAGGACAGGGTTTCTCCGGGAGACACTCTGGGAGGCTCAGTGGCACACCTGGGCAGGTGMKTGCCAAGGRCAGAATGCAACGGTGTGAGACAGGACGGGGCAGGAGCACGAGCCTCCCAGCGACGATCGGCTGCACTACAGCACAGCAGCCACAGGTGGTGAGTACGTGGTTCACCTACAGTGAGGATACTAAGACGATAATGGAGCAGATGGAAGGCCAAGATCTATTCGTTAAGGCAACAGCCTTGACCGAGGAGCAGGACTCTAGCTCTGCCAGTGGTGCAGAGCTGTCTGAGGAAGAGCAGTGGAAAGATGCCCTCGGTGGTCTGTCTGAGGAGGAGGAATGGGAAGATGCCCTCGATGAGCTGTCTGAGGAGGAGGAATGGGAAGATGCGATAGACACAGAGCTGTGTCTAGGGGCAAATGTCACTGGGTCATCTGTCCCAACACCGGGTCAATTCTTTGGGCCTGGAGGATGACAAAGGCTCGCACACGGGTCCCAAGGAGAGTCCCACCTGCTCCACCAGCATGGGCAGAGAGGATGCAGGAGAGGCAGCTGACAAACTGCCAMGAGCATCTCCTGCCCCAGTGCATCCAACAGATGCCCAGCTGGCTGATTCTGCCCCGGCTGTAGCTGCCGAGGAAGAGAAGCACCACACGCCTCTCAAACACGAGGAGGCAAATGCACCAGCTTCCCCTGCCTTCATTGAGGCAGCAACAGCAGCAGGGGCAGAGAACCAGGCACCTGCTCCGCCCGGCCCCACAGCTGATGCCTTGGCTCAGCGGGACACAGCCCGGTCCAYGAGGGCTGAGGGCCTGGGCAAGGCTGGGCTTGTGATGCAGGGACTGTGCAAGCAGCCGGAAGACCAGCAGGAGATGGAAGAAGGCACAGTAGCAAGTGCCACACCTGAAGGATCTCAGGACAAGAAATGTCCCTCAGCTGAAGACCATGAAGGAGTAGATAGCACAGCCATTGTCAGCCCAGCAGCTCGGGAAGGGCCCTCTCTGGTGGGGGAGCAGACAGGACCTTGCCCAGATCCGGGCCAGGTCCYCACCTACACCATCCCTTTTTCTGCATTCCTGGACACTCTGACTGAAGAGAGCCAGACATGCCGCAGGAAGGTGTCGAGAGCTCTGTTCAAGRTCTTAATTGCCGCCCGTGGCAAAACAGACCAAATGGGGCAGCACCCAACAGGCTGCGAACAGGCCCTGCCAGACACRGCCCAGTCCCTCAGAGCTGAGGGCCTGGACGAGGCCCAGCCTGTGAGACAGGGTCCCGGCCAGCAGCCAGAAGAAGAAGAGCSGGACCTGGAACGAAGCATGAAGGCAGCAACAGCAGCAGGAATACCTGCAGGACCTGCCTACAGATCTCCTTCCCCCACTGTCATCGATGCCCTGGCTAAAGAGAGACGGATGTCCTGGTTCAAGAGTGCCCCCAGGACTCTGCCCAGGGCCTTCACTGCAACACAMAGGAGAGGAGAAGAGGAACAGCAGCAGCACACAGCCCGTGCTCCTCACCTGCTGGACACAGCCCACGATATCAGCAATGAGGTCCTGAGCAAGGCTGTAATTGTGATCGAGAGACCCAGCCTGGACAAAGAACAGCAAGAGGACCTGGACCGCAGCACAAATGAATTGCTGGCATTAATAAAAGCCAAAGCAGCAAAGGAAGGGATTTGCCAAATGCAAATGCAGATGCCAAATGCAAGCACACAGTTGAAGGCGTGGCTGTGATGGACATCGTCCAGTGCACCACAAGTGAGGCCCTGAGCAAAGCTAAAATTGTGATCCAGGTGGCTGAGGAGCATGCAGAAAAACTGAGGGACCTGAAAAAAGGCACTGATGAGGGCATGAGGTTAATAGCCTCAGAAGAAGGAGTAGAGAGCCCACAACATACCGTGCATCCTCCCACAAGTGACTCTCCAGCATTTCTGAATGCAGACGACTGCATCAGGACTGAGCCCATTAAGAAGGCCTTGCTTATGGTCCAGAAACCCTTCCCATAGACTGAGGAGGAACAGGACCAGCAACTAAGCCCAGAGGAATCAACAGCAGCAGAAAGACCTGCAGGAGGTGCCTCCAGCCTTCCTGCAGCTCCAGTCGTCAATGCCCCAACTCGACAGAGATGGCTGAGCGCTTTCCGGAGGGTGCTGAGGGCTCTGCGCACAGCCTCCACCGCCGCCAGCTTCGGCACAGGAGAGAAGGAGGAGCAGCAGCCACGTGCTGATGCCATGGATCTGCTGGACACAGCCGAGGATATCAGGAGAGATGTCCAAGGCAAGGCTGTACTTGAGAGCCAGGGATCCAGCCAGCAGAGTGTGGAACAGCAGGACCTGGAACACAGTAGGGATGTGTCACCAGCAGCAGCACCCACTGCTGCCGGAGCAGAGAGCCGAGTGCACGAGATACACAGTCCCAGTGCTGAAGCTCCGGTATTTCTGCACACAGACGATTACATCAGGACTGAGGTCATTAAGAAGGCCTTGCTTATGGTCCAGAAACCTTGCCAGTGTGCACAAGAACAGTGGGGGCAGGAAGGAAGCAGGGACAAAGCCATGGCAGCAGCAGCCAAAGCAGCAGAGGCAGGGAGCCCGGCACATCCTCCGCACAGCCCCACAGCTGATGGCCTGGCTCTGCTGGACACAGTCCAGGACAACAGAGCCAAGGTCCCAGGCAAAGCTAATATTGTGATCCTGGGATCTGAGGAGCATGCAGAAATATTGACGAATATGAAAGAAAGCACTGATGAGAGGATGAGACAGAAAACCCCAGCAGAAAGGGTAGAGAGACCAGGACGTACTGTGCACACTCCCACAACTGACCCTCCAGTATTCTTGAACACAGACAACTACATAAGGACTGAGGTCGTTAAGAAGGCCTTGCTTGTGGTCCAGGAACCCTCCTCAGAGAGAGAGGAGCAGCAGGACCAGGAGCTAAGCTCAGACAAATCAAGAGCAGCAGAAAGACCTGCAGGAAGTGCCTCCAGCCTTCCTGCAGCTCCAGTCGTCAATGCCCCAGCTCAACAGAGATGGCTGAGCCTTGTCCGCAGGGCACTGAGGGCTCTGCGCACAGCCTCCACCGCCGCCAGCTTCGGCACAGGAGAGAAGGAGGAGCAGCAGCCACGAGCTGATGCCACGGATCTGCTGGACACAGCCGAGGACATCAGGAGAGATGTCCAAGACAAGGCTATGGTTGAAATTCAACGATCCAGCCAGCAGAGTGTGGCACAGCAGGAGCTGGAACACAGTAGGGATGTGTCACCAGCAGCAGCACCCACTGCTGCCGGAGCAGAGAGCCGAGTACAYGAGACACACAGTCCCAGTGCTGAGACTCCTGTGTTTCTGCACACAGACGACTACCTCAGGACTGACATCGCTAAGAAGGCCTTGCTTATGGCCCAGGCTCCTTTCCAGTATCCAGAAGAACAGTGGGAGCAGGAAGGAAGCGTGGACGAGGCAACGGCAGCAATAGCCCATGTAGCAGAGGCAGGGAGCCCGGCACATGCCCCGCACACCCCCGGAGTCAATGACTCACCCACCTCTGAGCACATCGGGACTGGGGTGCCCATTGCTTCTGAATCTTCTTCCCTTGTAGACATCTAATGGATATACATAAATAGACACAGACATAGCTATAGATAGATATACTATACACTACCCGTAGGAGTTAGTTACAGCACACAGATTAATTAAGGATCATTTTTGAATTAGGTACTGGTTTATACTGTTAACAAGTTTGTCTACAGCAAAAACAGTATTCTTACTCTTATGTAGCTAAAATTCACTTCCTCCCCCCCTCTTAGCTTCAGAAATGTCCTGCATAGAAGAAACAGGGTTCACAAGATATAGGAACTTGTACAATAAATGCGTATTTTCTCAATGTTATGCAGTCTGCAGGAATGTTTTTCGCCCCAACGCAGAGTCTGGGTATTTGCTTAGATGACACCGACAAGAGTGTTTGTACTGTCACTGTAAATTTCCTTCAGGAGGAAGCCTCAGTACTGTGCCATTTCCTTTTCTGAACTGAGCCTTCTCAGTGTTCAATGCCATTTCTATCCATAGTAAGGTAAAGGATTTTTCTGGTCAATTTGTAGGGCAAGGATAATGAATCAAGACTACCATCTAGCATAACGCCATATAGTTCAACAGAAGAAATAACTCTTTTTACAATTCTGAATTAATTATTAAACACCAAGAGACAAATCTCCACTCCATTATTCACATTTTGTTCCAACCGTTGCAGCAATTTACAATAATTAATCTTCATACAGAAATGTGGGTTTATTTTATATGCAGTACAAAAATCAGAAGAGAATGGAAATATTACCACCACAAAAATGATAGTTCAAAACTACTGAGATTGTTTCTTTCATTAATAAATGCCATAACCTTATTGGTCTTGGTTTGTGTTGGGTCTTTTTGGTTGGTTGGTTGGTTGGTTGATGGGTTGGTGGGTTGCTGGGTTGGTGGTGTGGGTTTTTTTCCCTGTGTAGTAGCTCAGAACCAATCAGGAGATTTCCTATTTTTAGGCCCTCTCTGTAATAGTAGAATCCTGAGTTGTTTCACTTACTGTGAACTTGGACAAGTTACAAACAGTTTAAACCTACAAAAATTCCATGTGGAAACACCATGGCATTAAACTAGAAAAACATGGAAAGAATTAGTTAAATCTCACTGTTACATTTCTTTGAGCTCAGGGAAGGAAACTTAAGCAAAGAGATTACAGATTTCAAGGCAAATTATCCTAAAAAATTACAGTTTTAAGAGACAGAAAAAATAGATTTGCTCTGATCTAGAAAAAAACTTCTAACCCCCAACACATTTTAAATATTGAAATGCAACACAATAATTTTTCATTATATTATTGGAGTTTTATGCTTATTTCGACAAGACAGCATTGAATTTGTAGCTGAATTTAATTGGGTGAGGGAAATCTAAACCTTAGGTGATTCTTTTGTTTCAGGTCCAAACATCTAAAATGAAGTAACAGGGTTAATAGACACCAGTAGAATTAAACATATGAATTTCAGTTTTCAAGTTTTATCTTGTATGTCATCAAACTTGCTAATTTAGTTCAGGGGTCCTTTTGTCAAAGGAACGCTTTTATCGCCGCATAGCGGAATTCACTAGTGGTATTTAAGCAAAGGCTTCTTTGAGTATACACGTTCTTCCAAACTCTTTCCCACAAATACTACATCTTACTCACCTTAGTTAGACGCATGGCATGCTCCGACTTCACAGTGATCTATAGAAATGCTTACCTCTGGAGGCGACTGGGAATGCTTTCATTGGAAACTGCATTTTGCATCTCAGGCGGGGAAGAATTGATATGAACAGCAAGGCAACTCAGATAAACTTCATTATTTTTAAAAGTCCACCTCTTAATTGAAGAAGCAACTCCAAGACTTCATTCCAAAATACATAGATATCGTTGTTTGCTTTTATGACTCTGATAGAAAACTTTAGAGATGCTCTTATTTAATATTAATCCATTTTGGTTACAAACCACCTTTGAATACGGAGTCTGTTTTGCTGGACTATTACATGGTTTCCTTTCAGGAAGTTTATATACTGTGAAGGAAGGGTCTCTTTACCAAGAAAACAGACCTCTGGTCACAGAACACTCTTGTTCTGGTGTTTGTGGGATAGACATTACTAAGGAAATGTTGAGTAAAAGCAAGCATATACTCTGGTGGTTAAGGTGTTAAATATAGAGACAAAGTTTAAATGTTTATATCTGTAAATAAACTTGAAGTAGATTCTAGGTGGACACAGAGATATAAAGAAGTACTTTATCTTTCCTTCCGCTATGTGGGACATACATTTAAAAGATATTTACTAAATGTTTGTTTACCAAAGTGAAATCACCGTTTAAAAGAAAACCGTTGAATTATGCTGACAATTTTGTAAACAGCAAAAGTTTGCAAGTAAGATGAAGTCTTAAGATACTTAAGATACTTTAGATGAATCACTGAGAGATTCTATTGCAGTTTAGGATTCTCAGTAGCTCTTTCACAAGCACCAAGTATTTGGTCTCTCCCTCTCTGTACAAAAAGTAAGAGAGTTTGAGGGACCGATTAATTTTGAAATAAGAATGCCTCAATGTGGTTTAGATTTTATCTTGCACGGTTGGTTACACATCTGCTTTTACTCACATTCATGGAAAGTACTAGAAAAGTTGCACGTGTCTTGGCAGTGGTGGCAGGTGACACCACATGCACGGAGAGAGGTTCTGTTGCTGGGCAAGGCCCTCAGGGGGAAGAGAAAGGCTCTGTCTCTGGGGAGACTTCTGCAGACAGCCTATCCTAAAACTGACGAATCTGAAACGACACACTGATGAGGGTGTGAGGAACCAATTCAGTCTTGGTTTGTCTCAACATTGATTGTTAGAGCTATGTGGTGGGGCAGTACATGTGCTTCATGCAGGAGGCAACTAGGAGGAGATGGAGGCAGGTCCTGTCTCTGGGGACACTTTGCCTGGCAGCCATTTCATGTCTCCCGTGGACTCGGCAGTCAGTAGGAGGCCACCAAGAACACTATGCCCTCCAGAGAGGCCTCCAGTCAGGCGGTGAAAGTTCTCCACCAATGGGCTGCAGTCAAACTGAGCCAGTGGCCTCTTTCTTGATTGTGCAGACAATAAGAACTCTGAAGGAGGAACAAGATGGTAAATTCAATGATTGATATTTTTTCTGATTCTGGCCAATAGAGAAAATATTTCAGTTATGAAGACCACAATTCCACATCTGTAGCCCTGACATTTACCTACCTGTCAGGTACTATGAGATCAGAGTTAGGTACTGTAGGTTTGACAGAGCCTTCCATTCCTCTCTGCAGGAATTTTATTTCATCCTTCTTTTCCTGTTTATTGTTATGACTGAAGGAGATGTACAAGACATATGCTTGCATGAAATCTATCTTATTAATTGCTTGAATAGCTGTAGGCAGAGTTGATGAGCACAAGCTGAATAGATAGGAATTAAATCCGGGGGTGAAGGGATTATGTTCTGAGAAAATCAATGTTTCATATGGATATATCCTTGGGCTTTGTAGCTATTATTTTGGGAATGCATTTAAAATAGATCATTCACATTTAATTCTCAAATACTTAGTGAAAACATTCAACTGAGGAATCTGGACAGGTTGTAAGCATCCTTCCCAGGCAGGCTACTGCCATGTATGAGACCCAGGCAGACAGTGGACTTTGCCAAATCCTTCTCTCCTGCTGTCTCTTTTGAGATCCAAGGGAAGTGATGTCAGTTTGAAGCAGTAAAAAGATGGATACAAATATCTGTGGGCTCCACACTCTTCAAGGCTCCTCATTTAGATTTATCCCAGTCATTTCAACCATGGTTGAAGGGGTTTAAATACATTCCTGCATCAAGAGGAAAAGAAAACTTATGTAAGTTCGAAGCAAACATACATAGTTGAGTATTTTTGCCTTTCATTATTTTTTAATCTATTTTTCACATATATAAGAGAGAGAACACATGAAACAGTAATAATCTGAACACAGAAAGGTATATGGCATGATCACAGATCAGTTTACTGACAGATTAGTGAAGAGAATCCTAGTGTATAGGATTTTCCACAGATGACCTGCTGAAAGACTTCTCAACCAAACTTCCAAGTTCCAAAGTTTGTGGATTTAACTTTAAAAAAACTTCAAAACTTCATTTGCATTTCAGTTGTTTTAATTCAAAAATGACATTGAAAAAAGTTCTTACATTTTTATTTTTCAGCTTGAAAATTCAGTAGTTAATTTATAAAACGAGGTGGGTCCGGTGTACCCTGCCCAAAATAGAGACGAGATCCAAGATCTTCAGGAAAAAAAAATAGCACCCCGTATCGGGGCAAAAATCAGACAACTAGTGGTTGCACCGATGGCGAAACTCGACTGAACTTTAACTGAAACGAAGCCAAAACGACCTTTGCCTCAAGACAGAAGGTAGCAGCTGAGAATGATGGAGAAAAGTATATCCCAGAAACAAAAAGAAGTCTTCGAGACTGTGGAACAGATTTTAAAAACTCAGACTCTTTGTGGGTCCAAGCTGTGCCAAGCAACGAAGAGCTGACAGAGCTCTTGTTTCTGTGGGGGAAAAGATTCGAAGCACTCACAGTTCATGCGCAACTGGGAAATCGGGAGAAGGACTACACCGCGACTCCTGCCACACCAAAACCCTTTGTGCCCCAATGGAACAATTCTAATGGTAAGTTTATCGGGACTATGGGAAAAGACAACCCCTGGGCAGCTGAATCATTTGACCCTGGAGGGAGATGTGGCCTTTTATCCCCCAATTCCATGGGCAACAGCGGGAAGGCAGGCTGCCACAAAGAAAACGCTTTTTTGGCCGTTTGCCAGCCCGGCCAGCCGCCTGAATGGGAAAACTTACCTTATAGTGTCAGGGAGAATCTGCGTTGTTTTACTTCAGAGAGCAGCGTGGGTACCCCTTTTATTATTAACTTTTTGGAACACGACAAGACCTTGTGCAGGTCGCGCAAGTTACAGCTACCCTGGGAGCGGGTGGGGACAAAAGGCGCGGCCGCCATTTTGCGAAGCGGCAGACCCCATGTGAGCTGTCCCAGCCACGCCACTCCGCCGCAGCTGGGACTCCTGTATGTTGCCGCCATCCTGAACCCTCGTTGTTATTGCCAATCCTGCCCACGGACGGAGGCATTCTCTTGTAATTTTTGGCCCTTGTATCATGAGTTGAAGCTACTCGGGCCATGGGGAAGCGCGGCTGCCATTTTGAAGTGAACATGTGCAGGCCACCCCACACAGCCTCGCCATATTAGGAAGCAGTGAACCACGTGCGAGCCAAGCCACTCTGCTCCCACTGCAGCCAAAGTTCCCATCTCCAACGACAGTGTCACGATCTTGGACCCCTTCAGCTCTGTGACACACGGCCGCGGAAAGCGGCGGGCAGCGGGCACGACCAAGCCCATACCTCGGGCAGGGGCTGCGCCTGCGCTGCCGGGCCGCGCCTGCGAGTGCGCTGCTGGGGAGGGTGCAGCGCGAGGGGCAACTGACCTCAGAACAACTGCGTGTGCACTTTGCAGGGCGCCACGCTGAAGCGCAAAGACAGGCCGGCCTGGCTGGCGGGGAGACCTGAACACATACCCCTGCAGGAAAGCTGAAAAAGCTATACAATACTTTACTATTAATCTGTAAAATTCATGTTTCTTTCAAATACCATTTTAACTAACAAGTCTGAGTTAGAGGGAAATTGTCCCACCTGAAGAAGAAGAAAAAAAGTTTTCACCCAGAAACCTATGAAATTAAGAGAAATCACTATATTCACATGCCATTTTGCAGTTGAGAAGACTTCCATCTTACTTTAAACTCTTGAAAGGTATTTGCTTTATCCAAACATTAGTGTCTTTATAAATACAARCTATTATTATTAGAAAATAAGTTTTACCTAGTCAAAGAATCATTTTTTATTCTTACTAAACCTAATTCTACATTTTTATTAAGTTACCTGTGTAAACATAATRTATTTCTACCYGGARAAACAATTAAWGTAGTTAATAATTCTAAATATGTTGTTTACATTAGAACATTAATGCATAGAATTTTTATAAAGGAATTTATCCATAAGATATTATTTGATATTATGCATATGCATTCCTTTAATTGTTTACAATTATCCATATTACCATTAATTATACTGTTCTGTTACTACAAGCATCATTTTAAGGAAGTTTACTTGTAGGTATTTTAAGAAAACCTTTCCACTCAAGGTTGAGGCCCTGGCCAAGATTTAACCCTGACTGGACAGGAAAGTAAGCCAACAAACCCAGGTGTTTCTACACTAAAAATATAGTCAAGTCAGCTTGACTTGTTAATTTAGTCTTTCAAAAAGCTTGGAGACCTTGCCCAGGAAAAGTCTTCCAAGTACTCACTGTGAGATGGATTTCCACAACAATTACAGACACTGGGTGATAGTATAATATTCATCATATTTTTATTCGGTGTGTAGTTATTGTTTTATTAAATGTATTGTTTTACTATTCATAATAAGAAAAGTACATACTATGGTACACATTTTAAAACAAAAAAGGGGGGAGTGATATACCCCCCATGAAAGACTGTAAAAAGCTTTATATATTATTAAATTTTTTAATTGCATTATCTTTATTTGCCTCATGCAACACAGGAGAAACAGCTGAGGATACTCACTGTCATTTTGCACTAGCTTTTACAGCCCTAAGTATCCCCAAACAAAACGAATAATAGTCCTACAAGTATCTCTCATTCTGTTGCCTCTTTTTTGCCCTGTGGGGGATTCAGCGCTCCACAGGCATCCCCCATTCTCCAACAGGACAAGCTCTTATTGAGCGGGCACATAATACACTGAAACATTTACTTGGGCAACAGAAAGGGGGAACACAGGGTCTCACGCCACAGAAGAGGTTATCTTAAACTTTCTATGGTTTTTAATTTTTTCTGGTAAAATCCGGGGAGCCTACCCTCTTATAATGTGGGGAAGAGGTTATACTTGTATTTCCACAGATACAGGTCCTAAGTGAATACCTGCACCATACATCCGCCCAGTGCAAGAGCGCATCTCGTTATCCGCATCGACGTTGACACAGAGATGCCTATGATGGAGGAGAGGAACCTGTATCGTGTTAACTTTAGTGTGTGGGTGAAAATGCATTGTGTGTGGAAGAAGCGTTGGAGAGAGGACAGGGAACCCATGCTCCCTTTTCGAAAATTTTACATGGCATAAAATAGTTATGACTTTTTTAACGTTCATGTCTCTCCACAACCCTTTCAGAAGCTAGAAAACTATTAGCTGGGTTAAGAATAATATTAAAGTAGAAATGTATATTCTAGGAGTGTTATTAATTATAATGATATGCTTGCCTTATTTAATTCAATATGTGTGGAAACTAATTGATAAATCAATGAAACAAATAATAATAGTTAAACAGAAAGGGGGAGATATGGGGCCATGGGCCCCTGCTAAAACTGCTAGTGGCAACGGGCTTTTGGTTAAGTGACCATATAAGGAATGAGACTGATGTATAACCCATATAAGGACTGAAAATGTGTGATTGGTTGAGTGAACAAAAGAATACCATATAAGGAATGAGACGGGTGGCCGAAAGAACGTATATAAACCACATGTTCTCTCAATAAAGTGATTTTGCTTGTGCACAGCCTGTTTGCATGCGCCGGCAGGGTCTGTGTCACACGCACCGACACTTCTTTCTATTTTTAGAAATCCTCTGCCATTCCCAAATGATGAGCCCCCTGCCAGGGCTCAAAGTTGTGACTCAGAGTGCTCTGTTGTCCCACTTTCAAAAGCTACTGTCCTCTACTTGATACTCACTCACATGCCATGGACTCTTTGTGCTCCCGCCTCTTAGGCATTACTCACTTCTGCCCTCCTCCCCTTTCTAACAGTCCCATATGTTGTTCACATGTATGTTCTATCCGTGCTTGCATTGTACATTTGGCTCCATCCCAGTAGTGCCATTTTCTCCCATGCCTCCCCTCTCACTATTGCCATCGTTTTGGTTCCTGCCTGAGTAAGGACTCCATGGTCCCAGGACAACACAATTCCTTCCCCTTGGCAGATTTCCTGCTTCCTATTTTATACTTTATCTTTCTACCTGGATGAAATCAACAAAACCCATGGTGGTGTCAGATTTCCAGAAGGGTATCGACACTCTCCTGCACCACAGAGCACAACTGGAATGGGGCACATGGGATGATGAGGCACAGTGCAACATCCACTCCGTTTTCTGATTCCTGCCAAAATCTGCAGGCTCATCCACTCTCCTGCCATGTGGCACACTCATAAACAGCCAAAAGACATTAGACTGACTGTGCTGTAGGTCCTCAGTCTTTTGACCACAAACGGGAATGTGGCAGCTGATATTTTATGCATTAGCAGATAGTAGGGGGAATAATTCAAAGATTGTCATTGAATAATAGTAAGGTGCTTTCTTTTTATGACAGAGGCCTGCAGCAACGCAATCTTTCAATGTGACCTTTTTCCTGGTTGTTAGGAACAGCTAGATCCTGACCAAAAAAACCCCCCAACTTTCAGACTTAATCCTGAGGTGTTTATTATCCAGGAAAGATGCAATTATTATTAATTTAGCAGGAAATCCAAGTTATAATTATACAGAGAAGCCTAGCTACGGAGACATAATTGGCCTAAAAATAATAGTGATATTTAGGCTGGAATAAATGCTAAATTGGAGCTGCCAAATTAGCAGTGGTCTTGCAGATGATTAGTTGTGAAAGAAGGAGTAAGTTTGAGTATACCATTTTATGCAATGTACCCATAAAGGCACTATAACACTGTGAGTAGATAATTACATGACAGCCTTAAACAATAATTGATCAGGAAAATAATCTAAAAACTCAGTGTGATGTGGAGAGTGACATCTATTATTATAAGGTGAAATAATTCCTGTTGGAAATTTTCATTTTAACTCAATTTTTATCATACTGAGGATTTTAATTGTTCGTGCATGTAAATTCTACTTGTTTAAAAAAGAAAGAAAAAGAGAAATGCCACAACTGAGGTGAGAAACCATTATTGTTAAAAAAAACCAACTTCTCATTTCTGATATGCAGGCAAAAATAATTTAGGCACCGCTAAAGAAACAACTTTTCTTCACATCTTGTCAATCAAAATAAAGTGTATCCTACTCGTATGCTTCCCAAATGCTCCAGACTTCTAGATTGAACAGGTGAAAGGGAAAGTTGAGCATTCATCTCTGATAGTGAGATGTCAGGAGAGTTGACTTCCTCCTGCCCAGCCAGCCCACAGGATTTGTGTTCCCCATCCCTCCATAGTTTTGAGAAAAGAAAAACATTTGTATCAGGAACCATCAAGCCATCACTACACTGTATTCACTTCCCAGGAAACACATTTCAGCTCATGTCTAACAATTCCTTCACATTTCATCGCTCCCAATTCCTGACTGAATTTTCCCTATATTTCAGACATTTTTAAGTCAGAAGCAATGCAATTTTGAACTGCCTCATCTTACCTGAAGCAACGTTTAAAAAAGAGAGAGGAATAACTGCTTTCTGTCGTGAGTTTCCTGCTGGGGTAACACAGCCACAAAGCACTACCGTAACAAATAATCAACTTCATCTGCCTTGGGCTGGATTTCAGTGCAGCCACAAATGCTGGGGGCACAGAGCTGCTAAGCTGTGAGCACACAGACACAGAAACCGTGCACCTAAAACAACACCAGCATGGTTTCACATTGTGCAACAGCTCCAGAGGGTGTGTTTAGACTCTGAAACTGAAGATGGAAAGCGCCAGACTGGCGTGTTTGAACTCATTTCCTGAGAGGGCCTGAAAACTTCTACTCTGGAAAAATGTATTTCAGCTTCTGGTCCCAAAAACAGTCAAAAATATCCCCCAGCCAATTATGCTGATCTTCTAACATCCCTGTTTATTCATGTTTAAAAAATGCTTCTTAGAATTCTTGGTGTAAACTAGCTACACATGTGAAAATACAGGCCAGCCACAGAAAACTCATATTTGGTTATTAAAACTTATATCAGTGCATCACTTCCCTTCTTTCTCTTTATTTCGGTTTTCTCCTCTTACTAATCAATCCACAATACTTAGCATATGTTTTATGCTAAAGCACAGTTCACATTTAATAATTCATCTGCCTTACAGACTCATTTCCAGTTAGCATCCTTATAAAATCATGGTGTTTATTTTGGTGAGGCAAATGACAACTTGTATCACTTTAGTTCATTCTTTTTAAGTGACGAAAGAAAACCATAAAAAACCTCATTGCTATTATATTGGTTTTATATAATCTCTTGTTTTCCTAAGCCACAGGCTCTCGTACCACTGCACTACGTCTGTTTTCAACAATTTGCAACAACTTAGTACCAGGTATTTATTACACAGTATTGTTTATATTACCATAGCACTTTGAAGCCATAGAAATGCATCAGGAATATGTTGTTGCTCTTCAGTCATTCTTAAACTAAGCTAGACATATACCTTGGCCCTATAATCTTTCTTCATAAGTTAACAGTTCAAATATTCAACTTTTTTTTTTCTCCCTTAGAATTCTGTTGTGGTTTAACCCAGCAGGTAAACCCCACAGAGATGCTCACTCATTCCCAAACCCCCACTGGGATGGAGGAGAGAATTGGGGGAAAAAAAGTAAAATTCATGGGTTGAGATGAAGTTTAACAGAACAGAAATGGGACAGAAAATAATAACAACAATAAAACCAGAATTATGATATACAAAACAAGTATGCAAAATGCAATTGCTCACCACCCACCAGTGACCAATGCCCAGCCTGTTCCTGAGCAGCAGCTTCGCAACCAGCTTTCCTCCAGTTTGTGTATTCAGCATGACGCCACAGACTATGGAATATCCCTTGGGTGAGTTGGAATCAGTTGTCCAGGCCATGTCCCCTCCCAGCTTCCTGTGCCCCCCAAGCTTCTCACTGGTGGGGCAGCAAAAGAAGCAGAAAAGGCCTTGGTGCCCTGCAAGTCCTGCTCAGCAGTGAGAAAAACATCCCTATGTTGTCAACATTACTCTCATATTAAATTCAAACAGCACTGTACCAGCTGCTTGGAAGAAAATTAGCTCTGTCCCAGCCAAAACCAGGACAAATTCTAGTTACTCTTTATTACCCTATATATGACATTTGGATGCATACTATATCCAAGGTCTAGTTTCAGGATTATACCACACTGGTTTAGTGAAACTTGATTCCATTGAGAAATAACTATACTTTTCTGCTAATAGTCACACAGTTGAATATATGATTTGAAGGTACAGCTCCTTTTTCTTTTGAAGCATGAATCCTATGAGTCATTCAACAAAAAGAGCTGACATGGATTGTTAATAAAGCTAAATATTACTACAAGAGATATTTCTGACTGAAGGTTTTTGGATTTTTTTTTTTTTAATAGATTGCCACTCTTGCATTTTATTCTGCCATTTAGACATTGGCTTTCTAGTGCACAAATTCAGACACCAAAACCCCTTTTATTCAAGTGCAGATGTGGAATGGTATACCTTACCATACTTAATGCCACCTCACTGGTTTTGCAAAGTGCACAATTAAAATTCCTACTACTGAAAAACCAGCAAGAGTTTACTTAAAAAAAAATGAAGTTCACTTTCTACAGGAAAGGACATTTCTTTTAAACTTCTCTAAATCCTAGCTTTAAAACAATAAAATTTCAGGGTTCTTTTTTCTGCTTCCCTCAACTGGTATAATTAATTTCAAGCCGATTTTACTATTGCAGACCTCCTGGCTGTAGTTATTCTGCACTTTATCTTTAGTAAAAAAATCTATTTTAGAGTTCAAGAATACAAAATAATCCTCCCATATTAGTACTGCTATCAAGGTGGAAGACAGGATACACCTGGAAAAATCGAGAACCAGCACTACCTGAGAACAGATCCTATGATCTATGACCTAATTGTGGCCTTCCAGTACCCAAAGGGAGCCCACAGGACAGATGGAGAGAGACTAATTACAGGAGCATGGAGTGACAAGGGAAAATGGCTTCAGACTGAAAGAGGGTACGTTTAGATCAGATATTATTATCATCTCTAAGGGTCACAATATCTACCACCCTGCAACAAAAGACATGCTGTACAACGATGTCCAAAGAGATAAACCCTTTAACCTAAACAGAAGTTCTAACTTAAGTGAAAAAGAACAAAAAATAAAGAAGCAACAGAGGGATTACAGTGGCAGGTGATAAGAGAAGTGAATTGACTCTGTCCAGCCTTTCATGGACTAGATTTGCAATAAATACCTAACTACATGCGATGTCACTCACATTCAGAGCTGTGTCCAGCTCAGTCAAACAGCTATCTTAGCAGGACGTGTTATTTCAAGCACTGAGCCGCAATACTGCAATTAGGCTGCCCCCACACTCGATGTAGGTATCATGGCAATCTCTTCACCATGATCCTATTTCACAACTCTCTGCAAAGAAAATGAATGATTTCTGCAAGGCTATACATGAAACAGGGTCATAGATACAAAAAGAACATAGCTTTGCAGTATGCCTCCTAAAATCATTCCTAGTTATCTCTAGAAATCCAAACAGTCCCATTTCAGATGCTCAGATCACATTTTTGGGAAACAATTAAAGAAAACTTGCAACTACCTTTCTTCATTGTGAGCCTCTCTCTGCTGAGCTGATGATGAATCTTTTTAAGCACCATTTTAAAAATTGCTCAGCTGCTTCTCACTGATTTAGGATACATATGGAAACATCAATTAAAAGTAACAGACATTTTTGTGTGCCTTATTTAATAAATCTAACAAAAGCTGTTAAGTATCTTGACACAGCAAAAGGAGCTTTCTCAACAAGGTTTATTTTAGCCTGTATGATTGCATACGAGAGGGAAGGACGATAACATCTAACAGAGAGACAAGTTTCTTACCATCCAGACAGGGAAATTATCCAGTAATCTTCCCATTAACAAAAATCATGCCTGCATTGGCTTACATTTTTTGTAATTATCTCTAGGCATTACTTGCTCTTAATATCAAATTACTTTACAAATTTATTGAAGCAACTGAATACACAAACTAGAAAAGGAAATGTCATCATAACTATGTCTTCTCATAAACTTTGCCACACAAAAAGCCTAAGGTGCTTTTTAAATTAAGCTTCAATTCTCTTTGGTGCTATGACAATAGTTCTCTTTTATTTATTTTATAGAATTACTGGTGTCATTTAAATATAACACTGAGAATCAAGTTCAGTCGTGAAGAGTTTGAAATTCAGGCTCTGATCTTGTAAAAGAACCTGTGCATGCAAACCCTGCCACTCTCCAGGAAGTTGTTAGTAGGTGTAAACAGAGAACTTAACATTTCATTTTTGTAAGATATCACTTTCAGCAATGTCCTCATGGTGACCAGAGACAGGACCTGAGGGAATGGCCTGAAGCCGAGTCAGGGAAGGTTTAGGTTGGACATCAGGAAAAGGTTTTTCATGCACAGGGTGGTTGGACACTGGAACAGGCTCCCCAGGGAAGTGCTCACAGCACCAAGCCTGACAGAGTTCAAGAAGTGTTTGGACAATGCTCTCAGGCCCGTGGTGTGACTCTTGGGGAGGGTCCTGTGCAGGGCCAGGAGTTAGGCTTTGGTGATCCTTATGGGTCCACTCCAACTCAGCATATTCTGTGATTCCTTTAAAAACTGTTTAGAAAATTCAGAATGAGCTTGTAAAGTTTGGAGAATGGCTAAGGGGAATTACCACCTTTGTGTTCAGACTGTTGAAATAATTTTTTTTCTTGTGTTTTAATAAACATCAACTATGCTGTCTAAAACCAGATGAAAGAATACCACCAGTGAGGAGGTGTGGGGTCATCTTAAATTCTTCAGCTTAAGTCAATTACCCTTGTCAGACATGAATGCCTAAAATCCCCTCATTTGCATCCATACTTTGTATTTGGACTTTTTGGCTTCAGTAAGACAGCAAGTATTCATATCTTTAATAAAAGATTATTCACATTCAGAACTAAACAGCTTCATTTTTTCATAGCATATGGCGAAAATGACCAAAAGCAAAGCATTTATTTAAAGAAATCATTGTGACATTTAATTTTCATACAAGTAGAACAAGTTGCAGTATCTTCTGAAACCAAGTAGGTTGGTTGCTAAGGCTGCACTGAAAATAGCAGGCTTTTCCAACTTCCCTCCAGATTTATTTTTATCAAATAACAACAACAACAACAATAAAGATGGTTTGGCAATAAAATCATATCAAATAGCATATTTCTACCAGTTTCTAAGTAAAAAACACACTGTTGTTGGGCTTTTTTTACAAAAAAGGCTTCAGTGAGCATAATTTTCATGAAAATGATCGGAAATAGATGTTCCACTTTTAAGCAGAATACACTTGCAAATGTGTTTTAAAATAAATAACAAGATGTTATTTATGAAATAAAGTAATAAGATGCCAAATGGAAGAAAAAATTTAAAAGCAAACTCATTGCATTGCTTGTAGCCCTCTCTTCCTTTTTGTTATGAATAGGCTGTATTCTTTCCATAGCTGCTACAGTTTAAAAAAAACCCCAAAATATATGAAATGTTTACATTTTATTCTCTTTTTGCAAATACTGTTCTATTTTTGCTTTGGATTCCTATGAAGTCAGATTGAATTACAATAAGAAACAAGATGACAGAGCTCAATATTTCCCAGCTAATTTTATTTTGCTTAAAGCATTTGTGCTGTCAGCAGGAGCAAAATTTACTGCGACAGAAAAGCCTGGAAAAGTCAAATGTGCTCTTCTAAAATTCAACGCATCTTGCACATATAAATGAGGCCACACTTGTGAAAGCCTCTCTCTTTCTATTAAAGTAGGGGTCAAACACCCATGATGTGTTGCTCCAAAAAAAGGGGGGAAATGAAATGCCACTTACCATCCCTTTTTTAGGTGAGAAAAAGAGAATTAAAAAAGGAAAAAAGAAGGAAAGAGCCCCCTCATAAAGAGAAGTTCTTATAGTCAGCAGCCACAAATAATCTTGTTACCCTAGCAACTGCCACATCCCATGGGATTCAGTTTGCCCCCAGGCTCCACAGCATATTATAGAAATTTTCTGGGTTTTGGTCTTGAGAAGTAGTTTATGTTCACACAACACAGACACACATGCACTCCAGAGGGTTAATACCCAAGAAAGGAATGCATTCATGTTTCTGAGTAATGTTTGTATGCTTCCTAATGTTACTACTTAGTTCTGGAGCCTTGTTTGAAAGTTGCTTGCATAATTTTTTAACACTGAATTTGAGATGAAGTTAGCTTTGTGTTGATGCAGAGAAAAATAGCACTAATTGGGACCATTGAGGTAACAAGGAAACCAGAATTCAAAATAAACTATGTGGATAAGATGCACAGGGTTATTGCAGAGCACGGGTATGAGTGTGCCACTTGTCCCAGAAGAATTTATCTGTTTTGTGTCATTCTAGCAGATAAAAAAGCTCATAGATCGTAGTGCACTGTGACTGCTAACACAAAGTGAGGAATGGGAACATAATGGAAGGGGCAGTGAATTTAAGATCTTAATTCATGAGACATACTAAGCCAAAATAAATAGCAAAACTGTTAATTTTCATAATTTTGGTAGCATAGAACACTATAACTTTTGAGTTGTAACTTTTTTTTTTTAAAGAAGATGTACCTTAAGAAAAAACAACCTTTTTGAATTATTACAGTCAACAAATCAGATGCTGCCTTTCGTCTATAGTAACTCAGTCCAAATTTAGATTAGCACGGAATAGCCTAGGAAACTATTTCACACAAGAAATGTTCATTAATTTATAGCTGCCTCCCATCAATAGGGAAAATGTGAGACTGGAAGTAATTATTACACAAGAATTAGCCAGAATTTTGTCTTTATACTGTTACAGCAGTTTTCACATAATAGGAACAAGGAGGTTTTGAACATGTGTGATACAGCAGCCTACTGCCAGCCTTTTAGTATGCAGACTGCACTGCCATGTAGCAAACTCTTGGCTACATCCTGCTCGACACAAACAACAGCACAATAACTCAAAGAAAACTTTTTAAGTAAACCAGTCCATGTGCAGCCCCCTGTTCAGTCTATGATTGCAGCTTGGGACTTGAAAAAGAGAGAAAGCTTTTAATGCCAGCCAATGCCGTGGTCAAGAAAGTCTAAAATCTAAGTCTGCACTGCTGTCTAGGGAAGCCCTGGCAACCGTTAATTTTATGGGGGTTTTTATCATAAAAAGCAAATTCCTGTTTTAAATAAAACCAGAGTTTTTAATTTGAAATGAAAAGCATTTCAAAATATCTGTTTTAATATGCCTAGTGACAGTGAAATAAGAAGGCATAAGGGCACAAAATGTAGCTCAGTTGAACATTCGGTTCAATCAGAAATTATGGATCTCACATGGATATACTGGATGTTATATTAAGATCAGGCTGAACACCACAGTGGTTTCTCACAGTCTAAACTCTTTCAGCCTGAGAACTGGGAAACAGCACATGTGTTCTTAAAAGTGCACTTTCCAGACTTTCTCAGAACAATACAAGCCTTCAGTCATTCCACACTTTATAAAGCCTTCTCTTTTTAGGGTCATTTAACAAATTCATAGGTTTTGCTTATTCATTACATACCGGGATCATCCAAAAACCCACACAATATTAACCTTCCAAAACCCAACCATAGACTTTGCTTTCAATTAGATGTGTAAAAAAAAGTTGACGTTTACACTTAGCAGCCAAGACACATGCAGCCTTCATGGATAGCTACCAAAAAAAAAGTATTCATTTCTAATAAGTACAGCTGAGAGTGGCCAAATTTAGCTCAAAGTTTCCAATCATAATCACTGTTGGACTGATAACAGAACAAGACAAATTGTGGTAGAAGATAGAAACAATCTAATTGGAAAAGAAGGACAGAAAAGAATACAGAAATTCAACCTTCAGTAAAAGAGTTTCACCAACCCAAGGTTCAAGCCAATGGAAAATACATTTCCACAGACATCTCTGAAAAGCCAATCAAGAACATTATAAACCATTATGAATTATGGATCTACTTTCAACAGGGATGTTTGAATTAAGAGGTTTCATCCACTATGTGTAGCAACAATTATTAACTGCTCTCTCAAGAATATTTCCTGCATCTTCATCCATTACCAGAGTTTAAGGCAATAACTGCTAATAAAGCCTTAAGGTGCTGGAAAAAATTTGAGCTGTTAAGTCTGACATGAGACAAAAGATACAGTGTAAGTAGTTTCATTTGTCATGTTCCATCATAATCTCCAAAGGAGATTACACCTGATATTAATAATATAATAGCAATTTATGAGAAAAAGTAATTTTAAAGTTTAAAAAATTTTAAATTTAAAAAGCAAACATCCATGAGGGTGACAACCCTCAGTATGTGAGAACTGCCAAAATATAGCTCCTCTAGGCCATGGTATCTTATACCATTTTTATTTTGGCTTTAAGAAACGCCTATGAACAAAAAGGATTCCCTTTCATATTCCACTACACAAAGAAAGAAAATTTCTATTCTGCTTTATTCCCTCAGAGTATCCATCAAAACCCAACCAGCTTCCAAAATCTTCTTCACTTTCCAAGGTCTACTTCTGCCTCTTGTGCATTGGCCATCTCTCCTCCAACCCTCTGAAAGTTTTCATGCTTTAATAACCTCAGGTGTACACCCTCATCAAAGGCTTTCTGAAAACTCACTGGACAGCTTTACCTGTATCCCTTCTGACTCACTCAGGGCACACACACCAAGTGTAGTCAGCTGGGATTTCCCCTCAGAGGGAAGCCACGCTCTCCCAATAGCCCACACTTCTCATGTGTGCTCAGGTCTCTCAGGTGATGCCACACAGCCCAGGCAGCTTATTTGCACTGCATTTCCACAGGGTTCAACACTTGCATGGGTTTGCTTTACATCAAGCTGGCTCCTCTGCTTCCTTGTCCTCTCTGTTAGCAAGAGGACGCCAGAGATGACTTAGTCAAGCGAGTCAGAACGTGGAGCATAACACAGACTTATCCTCCAAGTGTGCTGGCTGCAGACAGGTATTTCTGCACCACCCAGCTGTGCTTTAACAGCTGTTGCTCCATCTGCAGACTTAATAAATATGTTCCTAATCAAGAGGTCAGAGGGACACCGCAAGACAGTCAAGCCTGGCATCACCTCAGCTTTGATGGGCACCACCCATGTACTCCTGTTCTGAGCACAGTAACTCCTGCGTGGCTGGAACACATTTTTTCAGAAGGGATTTTACCCCTGTCTGAAAATGGGACAACTCCCTTAATAATCTGTTTTTGACACCAGTTGATTAATTCAGTGTTTAAGAAAGAAAAAGAAAAAATCAATCCAATTTCCTTGGGCTGAGCTTTCATGCAGTTTTTTTCCCTCCCATTTCTAAATTAAACGGCCTTTTAAGTACCCTCTACTTTCAATTAATTATAAATAGATCATTCTTGATTGTTTTGATAACCTGTTTTCTGATCCCTCTGGTACAAATAATTTATTGTGTGCATGACACAAGGAATTCACTGAGTCTCTCTGTCACAATCTCATCACTGGAGCACCTCTTTGACATGTTTTCCTCCTGTCATCTCCTCCATTGTTCCCTAAATGACTTCCTGCTTTTGATGCATTTAGAGAACTTTTCACTACCACCTTTTCTTTCTTTAGAAAAGTGAATTTTCAAACCATCTTACACTCCTGTTTTCAACTGAGCAGTCCATCATATATTGTCTGCCTTGTCCTGGGTATTTAAGCAGGCATTTAAATTCTTAACATCAGCCTCTCCTCTGTGATAGCTACCCAAAGTCTTCTAATGAGTCAGACATGGTTTTATTGCAATGCTTTGTTTGTAGGTTTCTTGCTCTTTGGACTGCCTCATTTTTACATAATTAAAACATTGTTGGATTTCTGTAGAAAAATTCTTTGAGTTACCTGGCTTCCTCATTCCTATAACAATTATAAATTTAACTGTATTGTGAATGTTCCTACAGAGGTATCCCTGTAATTCATCCCGAGGTAAGTCTTCAGTGTTGTCTGGGACCAAGTGCAGAAAAGTATCTTCCCATAAATTGTCCAAGAATAATTCCTTGAGAAAGCAGTTATCTACTGAGTTAAAAAAAAAAAAAAGAAGAAAAGATTCTCATTATATTTAGCACACATTCTAATACAGGTATTTTTCTTCAGCTATAGCATGTAGTTAGGGCTCATATTAACTAATGCTGATCAAAGAACTAAAAAAAGGCAGCCTTTTAGTTTTCCAACTTCAGGATTAAGTTTGCATTTGATAGTGGGCATTTAATCTTTCAGACAGTTTATAGCATCCTGATGATGTCATCTCGATGATTAAAGGCAGATTTAGTCTTCCAATCAGAAAATATTCGGTCTCAAAGGGAGCTTTAATCAGAATGATTACTTGCTGTGTAGAAATCGCCCCAGCAAACTGAACTGCTGACCTTCCCTCTGCAGGAAATTTAAACTTCTGCCACTTGATCAGTCAGGATTACCATCATTTCACACCAGATCAGGATTAAATTTGGACTTCCCAGTTCAAAGATACGAGAAAACTTCTCACTTGTGCAAGTAGAATACTGCAAATACCTATTGTTATGGGTTTGTTTTTCTAAGTTGTCTTTACAAGATACCTGGGGTGGTTGCAATTAATGAACAAAGCCACTGTCATCTATCTTCTGATTGATCACATATACTTTTTGATTTTGGGTTATTTTTTCTGGCAGTATATTTAAAAATTACTATTAAGCATTAGCTGCTGTCAGACTGATGTTCCTGCCTTCTTCATTCAGATCATTGTCAAATAAAAATAGCATCCCCAAAATTATTTCTCCTGACATAGACAAGTCTTGAGAATATCTTTCAAACACACAAACCAAGTAACATTTTTTTCCCTGGAAAACTATCCACTTGAGGCAATCTCTTTGTTCCAAAGACATCTTACCTTCTGGCTGAAGTTCTGAATTAATCAGAGAGAACTCCACAGGAGATAGGTATGCAGGCAGCTGATTGGAGGTTCTACAGCAAATAGACTGTCACAGCTTTATTTTTCCTGAAGTCCAGATCCTCCAACATTAAAACCAATCGCCATTTTCCCATTGACTGGGACCCTAAAACATGTAAGTAGGGAACAAGCCATCATTTATATACATTTTAAAAGATACCTCTTTCTGAGGCCAGATAGAAAAGTTACCAATTATTGCATTAGCAATTTCAATACTGATTAAAATCTTGGATTACTCTGCAGTTAACCATACAAAGCATATCTAATAGGACAAGAGTATGTAAGAATGATTTTTTTTTCTCTCAAAGTTTTTTAAAACCTAGATCTAAGAAGACGGAAGTAGTCATATCAAGTGCATGACTGGCTTTTTGAAACTGGATGGCAGATACAAACATTCAAATACTCAAAAGTAGCTGTACCTCAAATCCTGTGTTCAATTTTGGGCCCCTCATAACAACAGAGACATTGAGGTGCTGGAGCAAATCCAGAGAAGGGAACAGAGTTTGGGAAGGGTCTGGAGCACAAGTCTTATGAGGAGAGGCTGAGGGAGCTGGGGGGGCTCAGCCTGGAGAAAAGGAGGCTTAGGGGGGAATCTTATCACTCTTTACAACTCCCTCAGAGGAGGCTGCATCCAGGTAGGGGGTTGGGCTCTTCTCCCAAAGAGCAAGCAACAGGACAATATGAAACAGCCTCAAGTTGCACTAGGGGAGGTTTAGTCCGGAAATTAGGGAAAATTTTTTCATAGAAAGGGTTGTCAAGCACTGTAACAGGCTGTCCAGGGAAGTGGCAGCTGGGGTAAATCCCTGGAGATATTTAAAAAGACCTGTAGTTGTGGCACTCAGGGACGTGGATTAGCAGTGGACTTGGCAGGGATGGGTTAATGGTTGGACTCGATGATCTTAGAGATGCTTTCCAACCTAAATGAGTCCATGTCTCTGTGAGAACCAGGTCGTCCAGCCTTCTAAAAGCTCCTCTGAAATGTTAAAACTGATTTCCATGAAGCACTTACCATCTTTGAAACATGACCGTGTCTCACAAAGTGTACAGACTAGAGCAGTCTTTACAGATACTTGTGTCCCACCTCTGCTCCTGGGAGTGATGAATGATTTTTCTTCTGTGTCTGAAGTTCTACTTGAAAATTATTAAATCAGCAGGATGGCCACTGTTTACATGAAGTTTTATCTACCATTTTAACTGACACCTCCATCAGCATTTCTTCCTTCAATGTTGCTTTTTTCCAACTCTCTCTTTACCAAGACTAATTCTGAAAAAAGTATTAGCTGAACATTGAAAGGCTGATAAAAATATTTCAGTTCTATTGAAAGCATTAT
Source organism: Amblyornis subalaris (assembly GCA_018881555.1). Classification (NCBI taxonomy): domain Eukaryota; kingdom Metazoa; phylum Chordata; class Aves; order Passeriformes; family Ptilonorhynchidae; genus Amblyornis; species Amblyornis subalaris. Next base: position 1,333,606 of record JACAXG010000149.1, on the reverse strand, counting down.
TATAGATGGATAGGTGGAAACCTTGCATGCAGTCAGCTGCTGAGAGCTGCAGCTATTCTGGATACCTTTCAATTTTTCTTCATAAAAATTGGAAGATGTTTGCCCCAATTAACATTAAATCACTGAGATAAGGCAGAAACAAATGAATTTGCATTTAGTACTTTCTTCTTTCCACTCTATTTCATCCACTTAGCTTAAAAGGCTGGTGTTCTGCTACCTGGTATTCCAGTGCACAATGACATTACCTCTCCCTTCTGCTCTTACCCGTTTTCAGACTATAGTTCACACTGTGGAGCTCTATGCTGCAACACTCCTGGCCTAAAGTAGACTTCTAAAGGCAATCCAGTAGCTAGTGCTTTTTTTGAACACTTTTTGAGTTTCTGAAAAATAGGTTAATGTAAAGGACTACAGCAGCTCATTTTTTCACAGGGTTCAAGCTGTCAGTGCTGTTCTCAAAGTTCTTGCATATTTTAGCACTTGTGTCTCCTTCACCATCACAGAAAGAACAGCTCATCAGGAGCTTAAGCAGGTGAGAGTCTAGCAAAATGCCAAAAGGGAATGGAGCACTAATCCCACCAGATATCATAGTTGGTATTTACACCATAATACATAAAGAAGCTTGAAAGTTTATTTTTTTAATCTGAAATTAATAATACAGGCACTTCATGGACAAAAAGCTTTTTCTTTTCAGCAATTCCACCATCTACCTATTTACTCTGTGTAGGGCTGGCCAATATCATAGAAATAGCACAGGATTTGAATTCAGACCACACTCAATTGGACCTTCAGCACTCTCATCTAAATTTCATCTAAGCTTCTGTGTATGAAAGCCTCAAACTCCTGCTTCCCACCTTCACTGCAGCTCAGATCACAGCATTTTGCTGAGACTCCTCCTTACCCAGGCAGAAACAGTCCATTGCTTCCTAGAGATTTGAGACCAGCACGCTATCTTCTTCCATGTCTTTGCTTTTTCTGACACTGGAACCACGCTTTTCCTACTCTTGCAGCACTGCCCTTCTGAGGTTTCCCATTTACTTCTCCAGCCTTTCCCCTAATATATTCTGGTGAATTCTTTCTGCCCTCGCACTCTTCACAGAAATAAAAGCACTGTGCAAAGCTCTCCTCCTTTGTCCTCTCCCTCTTTTTACTCCAGACCAATTCTTTGAGAGGTGATATCAGGCATATGCACAGTGAGAAAACTTGTCTCCTAAAAATGGATGGTCAGTTAATATCCTTACCTTCTCTTTTGCTTTCAATGCAAGACAACTGATTCTGGGTTTTTCCCCCCAAACTGACAGTCTTCTTTTCCCAGTTCTTCTAATGTGGCCTAAATAGTTCCTCTGAAGATTTGCCTCAATGTCATTCTCTACCACCAAACCACTAAAGCTAAGAGTAAGTCCGACTGGTAATGTTCCCTTGCTCCTTCCAAGAAGGAAAAGAAGCTTTGCACATTCTGTAGACCAGAAGATAGTTTGATCTTCCCCAAGCACTTTTGTGATGGAATAAAAATGAAAAAAATATTTCACTAGCAAAATCACTGAAGGAAAAAACCCCATATAATCTGTCTGAAGGTTTTAAAGAAATTGTAAAGTTGGCATTAACTCCTGGCTAAAAAATTACTGAGACACAGAGAAAAAAAGACACAAAAAAAAATCAATAGTTTAAACATTATTGTGTTCTTCTAAGGATCTGTCTATCAGACACATGTTTGTGCCACTCTTACAGTCTTCAGTGTAATCCCCACCATGGAAACTGATGTCCCAATTAAGAAATCAAATCACAGAAAACCATTCATGCAAAAAGTCAGTCCTGAGAATCATCAGTAAAACCGTACTTGCCAAATGCTCAGACAACACGCAAAGATATGTGCTCTTTTACTGTTGGTTGTCAAGCTTGACATTGTCTTTAAAGTTATCAGCATCATAGTAAATCGACATTTTTCAGTTTTAATCTGCATTTCTCCTACAACAGCTTAACAACTTAGTTACATTTCTGGAATGTAGCTCCACTATAAAATCAGTCTTATTCAAAGCATTTTTTCTAGTTTTTACTGCCTATATTCTCACTAAGGATTACTTTTTCCCACTGTTTCTTTTTAGCACACCATCCTTTTAAGGTAGAGTTTAATAACTGGCTTCAACCAGACCACACTATAAAACATTTAAAAATTGATTATGTTGGGTTAATTTTTTCTGATTCTTTAGTACCATTAAAACTTACAAAAACCGATTAAGTTATCCATTAACAATTCTCTTCTATTCTATATTGTAGGCAGTGTAAGTATTATTTCTCTCATTATGAGGGCTGCAAGTGCAGGTAAGTTAAGCAAATACCACTGCCATGTCTGAGCACATTCACAAACAAATCACAGATAAAACACCAACACATTTTTTATGTTTGAACTCAGCTAGATAGCCATCATCTGCTCTCTCAATGTAGCCATACAATTACAGCACTGGACAACATCAGAAACATGCACACAAATAAATACATGGCCCTTTTCCTGAAACAAAGGAACAAACCTCAGCATTTATTTCACAGAAGTACAGGATCCCTAGTTTCAAGTTGTTTTTAAATGTTCCTTGGTCTAAAGTTGTATTTTTTAAATGTCCTCTTTCTTCTACACAGCAAATGACTCCACAACAATAGCTGTTTATAACACCCTTTTTATTTTTCAGCCAGAAATACAGTTTCATTGGGTTTTTCAATAAACAGTGGTGTTTATTCCTTAAACAAAACCCCCATCTCTTTGGCATCTGACCATATTCTGTTCTTCAAACTACATAGGAAGACTTTACTTTCAAGATCATTGTTCAATACATTAAATTTACACAAGTGTAGTTAACTTTCAAAAATACACATTGGTTTTTTGTAGTTTTTAGTAAACCTAAAAAGAGAGAACCAAACCACAAAACGCTCACTAGTGGGCTGCCTTCATTTAAACTGTGGAGTGACAGAGTAAGAACTCTTCATTTTCCACAGCACATGCCCTAACTGGTGCTTCCTATTCATTCTGAGTGATAAACAAACAAAATCTTACTTCCCTCAGAAACAAATGATCAAATTATTTATGTTTCAAAGCAATATGAAATTACTTTTAACTTCTGCAGAGGTCATCAGCCAAAACCAAGTTACACACTGCTTCAGTAAAAGACTGCACCTAAAAAAAAAGAAAGTGTGAAAACTATTTTTCATTTTTAAACTGAAGTTACCAAAATGTTGTAAATACATCTAGGAGTCCAGCTGTCAAGACTGCATTTGATGTCATGTTTGGATAAAAATTTATTAAGTAACGAAAGTAAGCCAGTGCATTATTCTGCTGAAAAATCCAAGATCATCTCCTCAGCACTGATAGAGAAATATTTCACTTGCACTGTCAAAAAAGAACCTGCCCTCAAGAGCTCAAGTTCAATGCTTCAAGACAACAGAATTTCCAAAGCTATGCTGAAGTTGACACCTTCTGCTACTGTACATGAAACAGAAATCACAACTTAAAATCAAAAACATTACTGACATACCAGTGCAGACATTCCAGTTTCTGTCTGAAGACGATGTAAAAATAAAATCAACTAACAAAAAAAAAGGAAAGAAATCTTCACTCCCTGAAAGATTTGCTTTAAATAACCCAAATACTTTCAACGTGTTTGATAGAATAGAAAAGACAAAGCAATTACTTCATGCAGAAACTAAAAAAATAATTTAATTGGATTCAAGTAGCAAAGGTTTCTTTTATGAACAAATCTCACCCACATCACCAGTACAAGCACAATCTGAAAGTCTATGAGCTGTATTGTTTAAATAGCAAGTGATTTATCCAGTCAAACTCAGTTTCCTCTCCATGTTATAATAAAAACCCATATATTTTACTACAGAATACTTAAACCAAAAGCAAAATGAAAAAACCTCCTTGAGCACTTATCCAAGAGCAGTTTCTAACATCAAGCCAAAATTAGCAACAACCAAGCAGACATCACCAAGTTTTCAGTGTTAAATTACTGTAAATGCTAGATCTAACTGTACAAAAAAAAAATCCCAAAAATCAAAAGCTTATTTTTGTTAAGATGTGTCCAAAGAAATATCCACTAGTTGCAGTCAAATTTGCATCAGAAGCTGCTTGCCCAGGAAAGATTTCTCCCTCCAAGTATTTGTAACACATTGCATTGCCAAGACTCTATTCAAATAAATTACTTTCTGGTAACACTGAGCTGATACAACCACCTACAATGTGGACAGTCATGTACACAGTACAACAGTGGATTTTTGCAGCAACAGAGAAAAGATCAGAAATCGTTTCTAAATTTGAGATGACGCTCATGTGCTATTCCTTGCAAACATACGATCCCCTCTAAGAGTAAGGTGTTGGAGCTGGTATTGTAGCACTTCTGTGTCAGCAGGTTCCTTAATGCTCATTTTGTCTAAATTGAGGTAGTCCAGGGATTTTGAATGAGCCCTTTTGCCTTTCAAAAGGCAGAGAGGCAGGGGACCATGAAGTGCCTTGTAAGGTTCATATGGTAAAGCTTTATTGCATTTATCCCCTGAGCTGGGCATCCGTCTCCTCCTCCTTCCATTTACTGCTGGGATCTCGTATGGCTGGTAGTACCTACTCCGAGTTTTGTACAAACGCGAGGAACGTGGATATCCTGAATCGAGCTGTTTGGAGCGCAAGTTCGGACCAGATTCTCCTTTATTCTCTTCACTTCCTGTACACTTGTGGGCTAATTTTAGCAGCTCCTCTCCAGTTGTGAAGCCAACCAGGTAGTTAGAATCCATGTGAAGGATCTGATATCCCGCCACTGTCCGCCGCATTGGTGAGCAAGGGGTGCTGGAGCAGCGGGGCTTTTCTGCTTCCATCCTGCCGGCAGAACCCACCTCTGCAAGAGGCACAGGGAGGGTGGAGAGGGCAGCTCTGGACTCTCCTTTTAGGTCAACTTCCATTTTAAACACAAGGCTATCCTCCTAAAAATAAAACAGAACTTGATCAGAAAATAGAGCCTTCATGCAACACAAGGAGCTGAGAGAGGACTGCAGAAATGTGATTTTGTATCGCCCAGAAGTCATGACCAGCACTTCCCTATTCAGCCTTGTCTTAGCTCTGCAGGGTATCACATCATAGAACTATCACCAACATCTGCCTTTCAAAATTATCTCGAGTGGGTTTTTTTATTAAAGATACCATAAAGTTACTGATATTCTTAATAGCTAAAAACATACCTGAATACCATTGTACACAAAAAAGGAGCATCTTTCCAGACCATTTTTTCAGCCTTTCGGTCCATTTGATACCTTGCTGTCTCTGGACTCTGGGAGCATCTACATACGTTAGCAGATCCACAGCAACTTCTTCCATATTTACTGTGCAATCTTTCTATCGACATTAATCTTATTAAAAATGTATCTAACAGCTACCACCTCATCCAGGCATGACCATGGACCAGACCTCATCTCCTGAGCATATTGCAATGCTTCCATCTTCCAGCTGAGCAGACATCTTGCTTTAGATTCAAAGAATGGCATGCTGGCTGTTCAACATCTGTCTGTGTAGGTCATCAGCAATCCTCCCCCACAGCCCAAGAAAAACCACCTATCATCTCATTCACAATCAACCAAACACACACTCTTCTATTCTAATGGCATTCTAATGTATTTCTAACAAAGTATACTGTGTTCAATGAATATAGCATTAGATTCTCATATGCATCCAAACAATAAGCAATGTTTATTTGGTTTTTTCCCTACTTCTTTGGGAAACAGACTGTTTTACTCTTCCCTCACAACTATTACAAAAACATTGTTTAGTGCCTTTACAGACACAAGTGCTCACCACAAGTTATTACCACCTCTAACCTCTCTGAAAGATATGGTCACTATCACAGCAAGTATACACCACTATATGCCAGAACACAGGGAAGCCTTCTTTTCCTTCCTGTTTTCAGCATCATTTGAACCATTTCAGTGACACAGCTACGTCACAAAACAGAAAAGTCACATTTGTTTCCAAAATCCATGCTTTGTTCACTGTCAGACTTGCCTTTGCTCTGAACCGTAGCTAGTGGCTCTCTACTCAATACAGTTCACAAAAAAAATCATGGTTATGTCATGTTTAAAAGCAATAAGACTCGAAGAAGACAGGAAAGTTACTATCCAAGTATCAAGCAGAAGAATTCTGAAATTCTTTATACGTGACCATAAACCACACTCAAAAGCTCAGTAATACTTCACAAATGAGACTGACTTAAAGCATGCTACCAAGAGTTGGCAAACTTTTAAGCTGCTACTTGCTGCCATTTTGAGGCTTAAAAGGTCAGAGGCCAAGCAGCAAAGACACACAACACAAGGAAATACTTTATTCAATCTTCTGCAATTAGATAACAACCCCAAAACCCATTAAAACCAATCTACTTTAATTTATTTTAAAATAGGAGAGGAAGCTGCTTGCAAATATCACTTGCAAAAGAAAACACTAGCCTTACGCAAAATTTAAGATTACCTTGTTTCTGCTCAGAGACTGGGAAGGAGCAGTTCAAATAATGTTCCCATTCCCTGCTTAGTTTCAAATCAACTTGCTGCTCCCTCCGATAATAAAATAGAAGTAAACAAAATCCCTATAGTTCCACTGATGAGGATTTCATTTGCCATTAACAAACTTCTATTACAGAGAGACTATTACTAATGTTCCTTTAGTCTTAAATGTTCTCTTTTCATTTTCACAGTCATGGTGTACTTGGGATTCTTCATTACCAGTCTTTTTTACAGATACACTTTATCCTGTCAGCTTTCAAGCATTTTGAGGTTGGACTAGAGGGTCTGGGATTGGACTAAATAATCTCCAGAGGTCCCTTCCAACCCTAGCAATTCTGTGAATCAAACAATACAGGTAATACAGCTAAAGCTAAATAATTAAAACACTGAAGCAAACCAGACATCAAATTTTTCACTGCAGAAAGACCACATAAAACTCAATAATGCTTCCCATTATATTTAACTGGAGTCAATTAACACTTTGAGAATAGCAGAAGGGGTTGTTTCCTACTTTAACACCATATCAAGCAGTGAAACAATGAATTTGATGAGGCTTCAGCCACTGAGTCAAAGAGATTAATGACAATTTCTTAAATAGAAATTATGCACCATCAGGAACCATGACTATTGGAGGCGTAGCACACAAAAACTCTGCATTAAAACTTTCAGCTACCCTGTGGTTTTAACCAAGAAATCTAAGTATTTATCTGTTACTGCTCTTTTAATTCCCAGGTTTTATCCTGCAGTTTAGAACTCTCTCATAGAACCTTCCAGAAAAACTCAGCTCATTCTGTTAAAAGAAACGCAAATGATGCTAGAAAACTTGTAAATAAAATAGTAGTACAGCAAGGTTGGAAATTAATCATATTACCTACTCACATATGAACAGCAAAACCTACAAAAAGAAAAACCAAACCTAAACCAAACAATAACTTGCCACAGCAGGATATGCCCTAAAGAAAGGGAAGAAGGAAGAGAAGCCTTCACACACTTTGAGAGTTAAAAAAGCCTTGAGAACCTGAAGGCAAAACAAAGGCTCTTCTCAGAGCACAACTTTTAAAACTAATTTACTTCTGTTTGAAACATGGGTGTGTGGTCTTGGTACCCGAAAACAATCAACTTGGAAAAGTAACCAAGCAGGAGGGAATGAATCAGCAGTTCACTGGAGAATAATTGCCTTCACTGTAAACCAGTACAAACGAAAATCAGAGGAGAAAGCCTTCAAGCCAGCAAGCTCTAGCCTAACACTTCAGCCTGAAACTGCAGAACTCCCGTTCTGTGCTGCAGTGTGAAGAACAGTATTAAAACCAAGAAATATGTCAGACATTTGAAAGCAACAACAGCATAAGAAGCTGGTGCCACAAATATCAAAAACTCAAGGGAACAGCCCTGCTAGCTGGTGACAGGAATGACTGGCCAGCTTCACAGGCAGAGATCCAAGACTCAGCATGTATATGTTCAGCTGTTCTTTCCCCAAACTTTTAATGCCAGTTATTCAAGCTGCCATATGGCTTCACCATGGTTTGTACCCTTACCGGGGGGGGGGGGGGGGGCCAGAAAAAAGCCCAGAAAGACATTATTTAGAAGACTTCTACTTTGAAAGAAAATATACAGGAAAGTAAATTGAGAGAGTCACAGTGAGTGTAATTGAGAGAGTCACAGTGAGTGTAGGTACCATCACCTATAAATATGTATTTAAAACTTTTAGAAGGCATTTTTAGGACATTTCTGTGGTTATAAAGCATTTGATAACTTCTATTATGTTCACTGCTGTTTAGTAGGGTAAACTTGTCAGTAATTCTCAGCATCAATCATAATACTGGAAAAAACATACTTCAGTTTAAAAAGATTATTTCTTCAGATCACAGCTGGTTTGTCTTCTCGCTTCTCAAACAGAACGGCAACAGAGCGATGCCAGTTCAAGGCAATTTATAATTAAAGATTAATACTGAATCTAAGCAAGGAGATGAAGAGCAAGATGGCATATCCTTTGCGCTGGTCCACATATTTAAAAAATACTGAAAATAACAGTTACCAGGAGAATTCATTTGACCAATACACACCTGAATGGCTTCCAGAATAGAACTCACTTCAGTGAGATTTTACAAGATTTTATCAATTCTCCTTGTATATTTAAAGCAGGCTCTGCATATAAATTAATCTGACCCAATCCAACTAAATACTGAGAAAATTGTCTAGAACATAGATCAGAGGAATAGTGAAGAGAAATACTAGATTAACTACTAAAAATCGTTATATGACCTCAAAGAATACATTAATATGCTTGAGATAGTTGAGTGTAAAACCATGAAAATCTCCACATTTTGCAAATATAAAGGTTTTCTGATAATTGAATCTTTCACAAAGGTGTCTGATACCATTCACATCCTTCTCATAGCATGGGACTACAGACATGCATGACACACATGCCTGAGATCACAATATATGCACTGTAAATCATCTATTGGTGAAATGACTTCTCACTATGTGCTTCACTGCACTCAACATCTTATGTTTGTTATTTTTTTTTCCCCCTGATCACATGCTATTTTTTCTGTTACATGTATTACTTACTGCCTTTCTGAGGAGAGAAATGTGACTTACAAAATATGAACTTTAATTACACAGTATTTAAACACAAAGAAAGAAGAAGAGAGGTTTCCCTTGATACTCCTACACTTTGTAGAAAGTCCACACTATTTTGGAACCACTGTAAGTTGCTCTCAACAAAATAACTGATTCTCTGTAATTTGGCATTTCTATTGTTACTTATCTCCTCAGTTAGAATCTGAACTGATTTGAGAAGATGCCTTTTTTTTTTTTCTTTTAGATAAGCATTAAATTTCTGTCCATCCAGCAACTGTTTTTCTCTTAGGAACTGATTTTTCCCCCTAGATGCCAAGCCTGTAGGCAGTACTGTTTGATAAGAATCACAAAGATTTGTCTCATTGATAAAATGATCATAATTGCAACAAGGAAAGGCAGAATGGGGATGGCAACAGACTCAGTGATACTAACTCTGTAAAAGCGTCAAACATACTGAATAGAGGTATCAAGCCAGTTTTGACACTTTCCCTTCTCTGTGCTGCCATTACTTGATACATACAATGCACTTAAAAGATATAATGTTTGTCTATTAAATATCAGGAGTAAGTGAAATTGCTCAGCATGTGTGAAGCAAATGTGAAGCCAGCACACTTTTCATTATTTCAATTGTCTCTCTTTGTGAAGGGGAAAAAATAAGGTCTACATCTTTCCCCTTGCAGTCTGAAGATCAAAAAGCTTTTGCTGATCCTTAGAAGAAATTCCACACTACTCTCAGCTGAAGAGAATGCAGGCAAATATGAAATTGTTGCACCACACAAGACAACATTCAGATGGAGTAAAAACAAAGTATAGCACAGATCTTCTTCCTCAAAATTACATGCAAGAAAATGAAATTAAGCATAAGAGATACACTGTAATTCTACAGGCCTTAAGAAAACAAATGAATGGACATTACTGAATTAATGAAGTCAGTGCAGTAACTTCAGAATGTGATGTAAAACAACTGCACACATAGTAACTAGCAAAATGTGTGTCTGTGTGTGTTGGAAGGGGTGTTCTCGTCAGCAAGTAAAATACTAAGCCATTCAGCTATCCAGTATACCAGACAATAAGTAACCCACGGTTTACATAAAACTAGGATTTATAAAATGTTTTTAAAAAGAAGATAACACAATTTCTACCAATATGCTCCTACTGCAAGTAGCAGTAACCAGTTTGTTAATTCTTGTTATCAACACAGTTTTCAACAGAAAGCTATTATGATCCAGGAAACTACCTTTTAAAATTGAAGAGGGTCACAAGTGCACTACTGAGGAACTACAACTGGCAACACCAGTGACTAGCTCAGACCAGATCAGCATGACAGAGCATACAATTTACACAGAAGAGAGACAGATGGAATTTCAAGAGTCTGACCAGGCTAATGAATTTTGTATGAGCAGACTTAGCAAGCAGGAAAAGTGAAAGAAAATGGTGGGAAAGAAGCCAAGCAATACTAGATGGAAGTGTTTAACAGAGGATAACTTCTCTGAAATACTCAGTCTTCCACATGAACAATTCAACTGCTTGCTGGATTGAATCACACATGAACACCTCCCCTTCACTCTTGCCAGTAAAATGATGCTCCTGGCCAGCATAAAGGTACTTGTTTACTATCCTTACTCATCAAAATATGAAGCAGTGAGATACACGTAAAGAAGCTGATGCATATTGCAAAACAAATAGCTTTAATTCTTTATTTGATTAGTAAGTAAAAGAATGTTTCCCTTATAATTGCATTTTTAATTCTCTGTGTTTTTGATCTTCCATCTTTTCATCAACTAAAATCTAAGTTTCATTTTCAAAGTTCTCTTCAGTTTCAGGTTAGCCCAACTGGAAAAACACCTAACAACCTTACTTGTCAACAAAAAACTAAACTGCCTATTTAAGATAATAGATAGGAGACAAACAAACAAAAGCAAAGTGTTTAAAGTATTACAGATTTCACTGAATAAATACTGAGGTTTTTTTCTTTAAAAACCAAAGTTCTAATGAGACTAAGGGTCTCCACTTCTGTGTTAGGGAAGAAATTAATGTTGGGTAGTATCCTCTACGGCCAAGTCTGACAGTGCAGCTCTGCAGACATTATTTTGAAATTATTTATTATTTGAAACAATACTACATTCAGCCTTTGTCTAGGAACAGCTATTCAAAGAAAGATACTTTAAAAAAAGACCTACTCAAAGATATCATGAAAAATATATTTAATCAATGGAAGCACTTTAAGTGACTAGTTTTTTGTCTTAACTTGCTACAATCTGCATCAGATATTTAGGTATTTGTTGGAAAGGTGTCACATTCCCTTATACCATTCACATTGCTAAAGGTCACTTCCTCAAGCTCTCTAGAATAATGTATATAAAGGCTTTAAAGTTTTGTTGTCTGCTTACTTCTAAAATGCTCCTTCCCTTACTTAAATGCTATTTAAAAACAAGTGCTTAAGTGCAATGCAAGTATGGAGTAACAATTAATAAAAGCCCAAGAGCACATGCAGTTACAGTAAATTTCTATTAAACTTACAACGAGTGTGAGCAGAAATCTTGGTCCCGGAACACTCAGTTCTGAGTCTGACTCTGCCATAACAGACTACATTTGCATATCATTATACATGCCTGGTGGCCAAGCCAGCAGCACAAGGCTGGTCAAAGAAGAGATTATACAGAAGGCCACACTGTAATGTCAGTACTGTTACGCAAGAGCTTAATTTCAATGACTGCGCTGCCATTGTTTTATTTCCCTCTGCTTCAAGGCCACTGTGAGAACCACCCTCCTCCATCTTCATTATCCTAACAAATGCTCTTCCTCAAGAGGGAAAAAAAAAACCCCTGAAGCAAGCACACCCAGTCAGACGGAATATAGTTCAAAATACATCAACAGCAGGAGGGTGGTGGGAGGAGCAGCTTTCTGACATAGATTCATTTCTGCATGCAGCTATGCAAGCACACATGCAGGACATCCTGGCCCGTTCTAGAGAACACATTAACAAAGACATGTTCATAGGAAACATCTGCTGATGTTCACCATTTGCTACTTTCCTTGTAATAAATACACACACACATTTACCCTAGGTAAAAGCCCCATAGAAACCAACATATAAATAATATATAGAGAGAATTAAGACCTGAGATTATTTTCCTACACATCTGTAGGCCACTCGAAACAGCACCCCAACTGTTCAGAGACACCCTCCCAGTAAATGTGCAGAGCCAAAACTGGCAAAACATGCCTGCTAATGAACCAAAGCATCTTGCAAGTTTCATACTCTGTAAAGTAACAATTTAATGCACCTTAGAGTGCACAAGGGCAGTCACTGAACATCACAGGCAATACAGTGAATATTTAAACAGATCTCCGAGTCTCTGTTTACTCTTTACCAACTAAAATTACAGAAAAATATACATGTACCCACAGAAGCTGGGCACTAGTGCACTTTGTTACTATCAGACTCAATAATAAGGTCATATCCAAGTTTATCACTTGCCTGAAAGTATGGGGGCTGCCAATGGCTCTAAGTTGCAACTGAAGAGATGTATAAGTTGTTATGCATACTAAATACACATATACACTAATACTAGATATAGGTGCTAACACGCAAACTCAGGGCTTTTCCACCGCTTACACTGTTACCCATCGGGTGGCAGGGAGAGCGCACTGGAGCAGACCCACCGCAGGCTCCAGGCCCTGCATGGCAACCCCCCAGGCTTCCCCGCACTCACGGGGACGGCCACTAGCGTCCTGCTCTTCTCCGAAAGCCGCCGGGCAGCTCCTGCTGTGCTCCTGCCTGCCGGCTCAGCCTCGCCGCCCCCAGGGCCGCGGGCCGGGCTCCGGGGCCTGCGGGAGCCGGCGCTAACCAGGCACGGCCCGCTCACCGCCCGGCCCGTCAGCCCGCGGGCCCCGCCGCCACCGCCGGGAGCGGGCAGAGGCCCCCAGAAGGCGCCCTGCGGCTCCGCGGGTCTCCCCGGACGGCAGCACCGCGGCTCCGGCGGGCCCCGCCGCCCGCCCGCAGCGCTCCCGCCCTACGGCCCCTCCCTGGGCCCACCCGCCCGCCCCGCTGCGGGAGCCGCGGGCAGGCCCGAGGCGGCGGGGCCGGGGCTCCATCCCCGCCCGCTCCTACCTGCGGCCCGGCGCGGCGGGGCCCGCGCGGCAGCAGCTCCCAGCGGCGGCGTGCGGGGCGCTCCGGCTCCCGGGGCCCGCCCGGCGCCGGGCTGAGGGCGGAGCGCGGCGGCGGCTCGGTGCGGTGCATCCCGGCCGCTCCCCGAGCCCCGCCTCCCTCTCCGGCCTTGAGCCTCGGTGTCTGGTAGCAGCCCCACCTCTCCTCAGCCTGGCTTAATAAGCGCTAGTCCGGCATGCCATATCCGGTCGTACACAGGTGTGAGGACGGGGCAAGTAACCATCTCTTGGTGACTTTCTCTTCACTGGAATACCGCCCGCCTCTGTCGTATTTCCACGCCTGCAAAGTTTGAACGCTGACTAGTTGGCAAACCTTTAGTAATGGTTTTTGCCAACAGCCAGTTAGATCATTTCCCTATTTTATTTTGCTGCTCAAGCAAAGATGCTATTACTGCACCGAACCTTGCAACAATTGCTCAACTTGGCTCCTGCGAGTAAAATAAAAGCGAAAGGAGAAGAGAAAGTGTGACGTCATAGTCCTGCTTTTTCCCCTTAATAGTTAGGAGCTGTACCACACAGCTCTCAATCCCCTAGAGCTGGACTTGAGCTGGCTTTTGTTCCTAAAACTGGGTCGTTAAAGACAAAAACACACAATAAAAGTTTATTACCGTCATTGGGAAGGCGTGGGTGAGCCCCGTACAGAGGCCATGTTCCGTTCTCCCTCTGGTCCCAATGGTCCTGCCAAGAAAGTTGCAAGTCATCTGGTCTTGAATTGCAGAGAAGGGTGTCGGTGTACCCTGTGCACCCAGTCTAACTGCTGTGCACCCAAATGCTCCTGGAATCTGCGTTTATTGGAAATTCTCACTAGAACAAACAACAGATAAATACAGAATAAGGTTTTTACACAGAATTTTAATTACAGGCTCTGCAAGCCCATAAGAGTAATTGGGTTTGCAAGATCACAAACGTGTTCTAAGTAAATTTAGCACAGAATGTGGAGAATGTATCTGGTCAAGCAGCAGTGTAAGAAAAGGAGCCTGGCCTGTAATTCAGAGGCATTATGATGCTCCATGTTGCTTACAGTACACAAACTCCTTTGGTTCATGTTGACATCTGCAATACTACCCTGAGGAGAAATTCCACCTTAAGTTGTTCGGAGGCATAAGTGAGGCTATGAAATCTTGTGAGTTAGTGTATCACAACTTTCCCCCAACAAAGTTCCTCTCCAAAACTTCCCCCTCTTGCTGTCAACTGAGTTTTCAGTCAGACTCTGAAATGAAGTTCCAAGGAGGAGAGGGCAGGCAGCAGTGATGACTGCCTTCAGGAGACAACAGGTGCTTGGGGGTGATCATAATGTGTTCTGAATACATAACTTTTTAAAGGAAAACATATTCTATACATTAGCAGTCCAGTCCTGTTACGTGTTCCCCCCCGTGATATTTTAATATTTAATTAGCTGTAATATTTATTAACATTTATCACACTGACAGAATTCTAAGTTCTGCATTTTCAATGCCACCAGCAATGTTGTTAAGATTTCCCCGAGACTGACTACTGTATTTCCTTGCTTTTTTGCAATGTTTTTCAAATTATCCAAGATTTTACATGGAGAACAGAGATAGTTTAGACAGCTTGGACTTTGTTTTCACGCTTAAGATCCGGTTAACACTTTTTAGTGCTACTGCGACATACAGCAAAACAGACCATTACAGGCCATTTTCTCTACATCACCCTGACCAAAACATGAAGTATCGACATCTTAGAGTATCTGTGCTCATCAGTAGCTTCCCACCTCAATCACAATCAGTTAGAATGACAGTAAAAGTCAAGTAAACATAATATTAAAGGTAAAATGCACAAAAAAGGCTTCATTTCTATTCTTCTCTTCAAGTTCTTCCTGATTTATTATCCTTAGAATGCTTTTGTTAAAAGGCTTGTTTTCCTTGCTATTCCTATATTCCAGGTTTGTACCTTGGAAACTGCTATGGTGTTTTGAGCATTAGTGAAGTTATTAAATTAGTGGCTAAGAGCTGAACAATTTAGAGAATATTTACTCAGTGAGTTTCTTTGGTTCTGTGTACATGGATGTAATTCCAAAGCCTAACAAGACAAACATTTTTATTAAATACTCACTTTCCTTTCCTTTATGAAAGACTGGAGCCATTATTTTGAGAATCTGATTTTTGCTGGAAATCCATAACAACATTCAGGATAAAATACAAGGTAGTAATTTGAGAGGGAGCAGGGAACAGAAAAACAGCTCTGCGGAGGGTTTGGCTGACATGGCAGAATAACTATACTGAAAAAAAAAAAAAACAGGATATTTTTATATTAAAAGACACACAGAGAAATATTATCTATTGCCAAACTCAAAAGTTTAGTCATATCTTGAAGGACTATTTGGCTAAGTTAAAAAATTTACAGAGAAAATTTACTTAGAACCTAAACAAAATGTCTTAAGCACATCGTTACATCATTTAATAAAATCCCACCCTTTTTTTTTAATATTACAAGTTAAAAATAATTTTAGTAAGTGTGAAAAGCATCCCTTGATTTATTTTCTGGGCCAAATTCACTTTTTTGCCTAATTAAGCTGATTTCAGCTGGAATTACAGCTACTTAAGCAGGGCTGAATTTTGTCCAGCTAGACACAAGCATAGGAAAGAATGTGAAACAGGTGGTGAGTTTAGAGCTTTGTGCATTTTGCAGATCTTCAGTTAGTACCAGTTCTGATTCAGAGCATGTGGAAGCAATAAACAGAACCATTCAGTGTGAAAAGACACACTCTGTCCTACACTATGAGATCGAAAAGTTACCAGGAAAGGGAAGTGAAGTTTTGGCCCAGTGTTTGACAAATCCTGCACTTAGCGTGCACACGTATGGGAAGACGCAACACAAAGTGCTTGCCAATGTTGCTGTAGGTCTGTTAATTGAACCTAAGTAAGTTTATCAAAATCAAAATGCACATTGTTAAGAAGCAAGAGAAGTGATGAAGACATGTCCATGACCAGACCAGGCTGCTCACAGAGCTGGTGCAGTCTCCATCCTGCAAGGCTCTCAGGCCTGGACTGGATTAAGTGACCTGGTCTGGTCTCACAGATGACCCTGATTTGAACAAGAGGTTGGACTACAGTCCTCCTGAGGCCCTTTCCAGCCTGATTTACTGTGTGTTCCTATGACGCTTGTTTTACCTTATTGCTTGTGGATTCAATGGATAGCATATGTTGAGGGAAAAATATGTGGCAATTAAAAAAGGAAAGAAATAGAATAGTTCAGTTGGAAGGGACATACAATGATCATCTAGTCTGGCTGCCTGACCCCTTCAGGGCTGACCAAATTTAAAGCCCATTATGAAGGACTTATTTAATAAAGGAGCAGTTATTCCTTCTTTTGGAGAGATGGAATAGAACAGGAGATTTAGTAAGACAGATGCACCCAGACTTAACCCAGGCTTTGTTGGAAGCAAAGATACTGCCATTATATTCAAAGAACTCTGGATCTGGTGCAAAATGCATGTCACCCAATTATGTTGTTTTCCCTTGTCAGTGACTTTTGTCCCTTTGAACAGAATGGAGATCTGTAAGTTCTGTTTTTTAGAACTCTGGATTAGATGTCTGTTTCAATATACTACATTCATACATTGTGTGGCACAGTGACAAACAACTTTTTAATCTAGTCTATTTTTATTTTTTGTAAGCAAGTCTACTTTAGAACCGTTTTTGTATCAATGCAGAATTTAAGCTTCTTGTAAGGTCTTTTCCACACTGGTTTCTCTCTCTTGTATGATATGGATGTTCTCTGCATATAGTGCATTCTCTTCCTCCTAGGCCTACATTTGACACCATTCACACACTCACACATTCCTTTCTTTATAGAGAAAATATTTGGTCTATTTTTTTACCTGACATGTTTTTTCACAGTAATACACTCTGGGCTGCTTTGTTGTTACACCAGTTTCCATATTTCAGAGCATAAGACCGTTGTTTTTAAGGGCTAAGTGATGGAGTCAAGAAATTAGTATTTGAAAATACCCAATGAAATTTGTCCTCTTCACAAAACCAAGCAAAATTAAAGCCATTATTTAAAAAGAAAAATAAAAGAAACATGAACAACTACAAGAAAGTACATTTCTTTTCTTTCACCGGTTCTTGCAGAATTGATTTTTGGAAAAGCTTTTGCTGTTTTTTCTTTAGCAAGTTACTTATGGGTCTGATAACAATATAATTGCTGTAAACTGATAAAGAACAAAGGCAGGCAAAAAAAAAAATATTATGCTTCCATCTGTGTTAGATGACAGAAAACAGTGTCAAATCCCTACCTTCTGCCACTTGTCTATTGCACTGAAATGGCTGTTAGAAATCTTTGTTACATCTCTTCTGCCATCTTCCTTTAACCTCTGTTTTTGATGCTATACTTTAGCACATGATCATAATTTTTGATACATTATTATATGATTATTTCAAGCCTCCCTAGGCTTGTTCATATGAATGCCCACAAAGCTGAACTTTGGAAGCACATCTGCTTTCCCTTAATAACTTTTAGGTGCTTGGATAATTACATAAATGAAATTTCTTTCTTTATTGTAATAAAGAAATATAAAACATAAAACGAGAGTTAAAATTAATTTTAGGAGTTTTCACAAACTTTTTTGTGTTTTGGTCTGTTTTTTAATGATGCTTCATTTTTGAAGAAATGGTAAATGATTACTTGAATTACATTGCATATTGAACTACATGGTATATTTTGGGAGTTACAGTCATATTCAACTACTGATTTTCTGCAGGCATATTCTTTAACCTCTGTCAAATCTGGTTGGAATAGGATGTACAGTTCAAAAAGTGTGAGAGAGAGTGCAACTGCATAAAGAAACTGGATTAAAAATAGGCTCAAATCTGCAGAGTCCATATTCTGCCCTGTTGTCAGAGTCTCAACAGGAAGCAGAAGAGCACTCAAATGATTCTGTACTTGATGTTACCATTCTGGAACACGAGGAAGCACTGTAGAAAGTGTGAACGCCTCTTATCTTTTTGAGGAATTATTTCAATACAAAATGATACTGCCATTTCTTTTATGCCACACCCTTTACCAGCAAGAGAAATTTTGGCTTATTTGTAAATTGTTTCCACTAGGACTACTGTGTCAACTACTCACTCTACTTCACAATGCTTTTAAAAGAAAACACAATGGAGAGAAGTTGCCAGCGACCTTGATTTTATTTAGGAGCACATAAAAAAAGTTCTGCCACAGCTTTGGTTGACTGGAATGATACATATACTTAAATTTTTACAGGTTTTTTTTTAATGGTAAACAAGTCTACATTCAGTTGTGTGCAAGACCAACATTGTCAATAACACAATTACACTACAGAAAATGAAATGTCTGAAGTATATAGGTGTCAAACCCTTCATATTTTTGGTATTTAACCAGCACTGTTAGAATTAGTCTGCTGAAGCCATTTCATATATGGTAAACACTGAAAAGAGACCCTGTGTCAAAGTGAATGCAATTATAGTTGCACTGGCTCTGGACGCAAGTAAGAGCCCTACTTAAACATGTTACTTGTACGCTATGTCTTCTGCAGCTTAAACATGAAAGAAATTACCTAACTTGTAGATATGAAGTCCATTCTTACTACTCAGCCACTTGAACTTAAAGAAGTGGACACTATTTTCATACACTTGGATAATTACAATTCAGTAATTTTTCATGCCACAGAAAAAAATTACAAGAATTGCTTAGACTGAATGATTATTTACATAACCCCATAACTCCATGTTCCACTGATTTACAAATGCTTCTTATATCTCTTATAAAATGTTTATTTTTTTTCCTGTTTTTTTCTTTTAATAAGAGCTGCTGTCAACCACCTAGATTGGAAGGAGAGAGGTATGAAAATTCCCAGGCCATGATGAATCCTGAGTACTTTGCAATTGTATGCACTGAGTTCTGGTAGTCCACAGTCTCTCTCTATGCTGAAGGGATGATAATAAAGCATAGATGGAATATTTACAATTTTTAGAATAAACCTACTAGCAGACCAGCTGTAACCATGTCTCTTTCTACAAAACCTGCTTTTAAATATCACCTTTTTGTAGAAACATATGGCAAGGAAAATAAAACTGTCTTTTTTAGTAAACAAAAGAAGGTTTTGATAAAAACATATAAAAGACAGTTTTATCTGCTGGATGATATACAGGTACCCGTATACAATCATGTATACTAAACAATAAAAGAGAAGGTAGATTTGAATGTTACAGGTCTGATGTAAACACAGAAAAAAAAAGAGTAGTCAAGAGTGCTGATACATTAACTCACTCCATCATGCCTAATTATTGCAGCATATATGATATAAAATAATTAAAAAGCAGAAAATATCTGCATATCTCCAAACAAGGCAAAAGATATCTCTTTGGAAATGTAGTTAAAATAAAAATAAGTCAAAATGCATGTTACATTTCAGCCCACAGAAGAAATTCACAGGGAGATTATAAACTCCTGAAAATAGAAGTTTAGGATGACAACGGACACTGCCTTCATTACAGTGACATCATCAGAGCCACTGTAACACATACCATTTTCTTTTTGTACAGGTTTACAGTAGATACTTGAAGATGCAGAATAGGTTCATGTGCAGCTTTTCCATTAAAAGGTGTGCAGTTCATCAAACTGGTAAGTGTATTTCCTGAAATGTTTTAGAAAATGAGAAAAGACACTTGACCTAAATACTGTGCACACTAGTTAACCACATATAAACTAAAGATTCTTAAGTGCTCTATGAACTGCAGACACGAATGGCTTTCAAAAGCTCAGTAATTTAGTTGAACACACACTAAAGAATCGTTTAAGAAGTTGTTTCCAGTTTTGTCTGATCATTTCTGCTCAGAAAGAGTTTCACCTCTGAGTTCTACATCTAGTGAGGCCTCTTCAAGAGATGGTTTAATATTAGATACATTAACAGGAGATCCAGGGGTAGCTGTACAGATAAAGAGAAAAAAAAAATTAGGTTTTACACATAAGAATATCCATGCTAAAAAAGCATGAAAAACGTACACGGAAACTTCACACAGAAACAAATCAGCTATGCAACATAATGAAATCAGAAATCCAAGTGAAATTTGTTCTCTAAACAGCACAACTACCCAAAAGCAGACAGTGTAGCTGGCCAGTAGTTCAGACTGAACATACTAATTGAATGCATCATTATGTTATTGGCAGCTGGAGTCAGAACCTGGTCACAGAGCTCTACAGTAAATGTTCAGAAAACATCTTAGAAATCTTCTGCCATTTAAATAAATAAATTCCTGTTGTCTTAGTTGGAGATAGCTGTCATACTTCAAAACCAAAACTCAAGAACTTTAGGCCACAGAAAATAAAATAATTCAGAGGATAAGAGATAGTAACTATTAACACAGTTTTACTGTTAAAACTATTTGTGCAGTGCTATTGAGTTCTTGCTGACCCACAAAATGATCCCACTTACGTTGGGAAGAAATAGCTGCCCTACGAAGTCATGTAATATGTAAGCAAGAGTTATACTGCTGGAAATAATCAAGTTAGTCATTCTGTCTCTGACAGAAGTTACTTACATAAGGTTGGTTTCTCTACTGCCAGCCTTTCAGGCAAAGTTTCAAGTGGAGTTGGTTGAATTTTTGCAGGGGTATACGTATTTAAGGAAATTTTTCTTCCTGAAAGGGGCATCATGTAAGTTGGAGAAGCTGAAATGGTGGGAAAAAAAGAATATACACATCATTAATAATAAAAATACTCTCAGCTGACCCAAACATCAAAAGCAGTAGCCACAGGACTTTGTATCCATCCAGCAA
The DNA here is from genome assembly GCA_018881555.1 of Amblyornis subalaris. NCBI lineage: Eukaryota > Metazoa > Chordata > Aves > Passeriformes > Ptilonorhynchidae > Amblyornis > Amblyornis subalaris. The sequence goes on along the minus strand of JACAXG010000149.1, from coordinate 1,312,568 downwards.
AACAGACAGCAGAGTTATACAACCAGCTGCTCAGCTACCGATTTTTGATTCGTGTCAAAACTTCACAACATAAAACACAAATCTTAAAATCTCCTTTTTACCTCAGAAAGCAACACAAAAAGTTCATGCTGCTAAGGCAGCTAAGCTGAATTTCAGTAACAGCTGCCTTGCCAGAAGATTGGCAGAAACATCAGTGCTACTTCTCAAAAATTATGAAGATTGCACCTGAATACACATTGAGTCCAACACGTCTGTGAGAAGAGCACACAATGCAATAATCTCTAGACAACCTCCATACAGTACAGGAAAGCAGGAGAGCCAAACACCTATGGCCTCAATTGTATCAGGTCTAATTTCCAACCACTCCTTGGCAGAAAGATGACAACCATATGTTAGGAGTATGACAGGGTTTTAAAAAAATATTTCTTCATCTTGTGTACTCTCAATTCTGAACTGATTTTGAAGACACACAAACTTCCTAACCAGTATACAAGGCATTTTAGGTAGCTGAGAATTTTCATATACTTGTAAGCCTCCCTGACCTCTTTTTCAGTAACATCAAATTAGCTGCTGATTAAAAGCTAAACTGTATAAAATAACAGAGAAAAAGAGGAAAAATCCTGTAACAGAAAAAAGGGAAAAATCCTAACAGGTAGATTACCATTATATCAGTACTTGCAAGTACAAGTTTTCTGATGAAAGCACGAGTCTTTAGACACTTCCTTAAGAAGAATGATTTTCAGTCACCTGACACTGTAAGCATGCTAATATGTGGTAAATCGGAGGTAATTGAAACCATTTCCAAAGACACAGCGTAGAGTCACAATAGGAAATCATTTCCCCAGAGATGTGCACATGGATAGAACTCAGTTGTATTTCATTTCAAGATCACTTAAACTTTAAACATGCAGCACAAACTGCTAAAAAGCTAAGTAACTGCAAGGCATTCTACAGGTAAAACCCCAAGTAATATTGAAAGCAGCAGGAAATAATGAAGTAGTAAGTGTAAATGCAATACTATTCTGCTGCCAGTACAACAGTACAGTGTAAAACTGGAAATACTGCATGCTTACTGAGAAGCATTACCTGTAATTCAGCTGACACTGTGGACATTACAGAGAAGTCAATGTAATAATAAAGGAAGTTAACCAATTATTAACCATTAAATCCTTATTTTACTACCCCAGCCAGAGACATTACTTCAATGAATTATAGAAGTGTCCATATCCACAAGAGGATACTTCAAAATGTAAAATTATGGCTATAGGTACGTTTTAATCTTCTTTAAAAGCAGTATCCTTAGTTTACTTGTTAGCTGCAAAACACTGCAAAGATTCACTAGACTATAGTTAAGAATTTAACATAATTACAAACTCAAACCAGTACATGTCTCCTGCAGATTTTCCCTTGATGGAGCAGCAACAGAAGCAAGAAATTCATCCACCTGCTTCAGAGACAAGGAATTATGTAGAGTTTCCAAAGGGCAAATAGAAGGCACCATGGAATACAGTTCAAAACCTAAAAGGAAAAATAATAAAAAAAGAGATTTCCAAACATAAGACAAGATTTAAGCTATTGCATTAATGCATGTTAAAAATTACTTATTTTACATTAGCACATGCAGGCATAGGACTCTTGAAATCATGGCATTAAATATTATAGGAGCTGGAACAAGATGGGCCGATTTCCAGGGCGTACTAAGCTAAAGATACCATGTAATATACCATGGGATACAAATCCCATGTACACATGAAGTACATGCATACACATAAATTATTCAAACATTAGAACTGTGCTCTACTCCCAAATCAGTTCATGAAAGGTAATTTCCCTCTAAGACAAACTTATCAGATTACTAAAAAAAAAAAAAAGTCAGGAAAAGGTAGCATTTCTCCTACTCATTCTCATACCTGGCACAAGACTAAATAGATAACTCATTCATGCAAGAAAATAGGATAGCTATTTTGTTAGCAGACAAGAGCTAAAAATGCTATATCTTCCAAGAAATAAATTTGCAGAATTCACGTTCTATGATCTTCAGTATTCTGTGAAGACAAACTGTTGCCTTTAATATCAAAGGAAAACCACTGTTAGCATTTTTATACCTTGAGGTTACATGTTTTAACTTTCTAAGACAGAGGTACACCTACCTTTATGCATTTAAAAACAGTATTAAAAGACTAGAAATTTCATATATTAGAACAGGTAAGTAAAGCAACCCAAAAATCTAATAATTTATTGGACTTTGCTTTTCTCTGTTAGTATTGACCATACACTAACCATGCACACCCGTATTACTAACAGACTAAAAAGCATTTAAACATCTTGGCCAAAAAAATTTGCAGTTCTCTAAAGTGATGCAAGTTTGATAACTCAATAAACAGCTCTTCATCCAATTGCATTTCAGAAGAGGAAAATATGTCCATCAGTGTTTTCAACATACAGCTGTAACATTACAACTTTGCAATTCAAGACTGTAAATTTCTTCTAAGATAATTAAATGAAGAAGCAATAGTGAATGAAATAAATGTTTAGAATTTCAGTTCAAGGTACATTTATTAGAGATAGCATTATGACTGTGAACTGTTCCTTCCCATAAAATAATAAGCAACAATATTCCTGTGATAATCAATGTTGCCCCCATTAGTACTTTGCATAAAGAAGTAATTCAACAAGATTTCAACCCCCAAATGTCTATATTTGTATTTAAATCCACCTTGGCCATACTCAAATTTCAGGGACAATTGCTACAAATATACAATCAACTGAAGTGTACTTATGTCAGCTTTACTTAGATTATAAACAAAATGTTGCACTTCATGAAAACTTGGGTTTTGTGTACAAAAGAAACACCAGCATATAATTAATTTCTATTCTCCTATAAAGTCAGTAGCTAAGCTTCAGTGTAAGCACTAAGATGCTTGGCATACATATTAATATCCTAAATAACTATATGCATACATGCAAAGCGCAAACCCTTTCGTTGCATTACACTAAAATGTAAGATTTCTCTTTACCCTGGCAGAAGAGTCACTATCACTTGAATGAGAATTTATTTTTCTAATTTTGCAATTAATGAAGTGGGACAATGTCAGGTTAACTTTTTTTAGTAACTATTATTGTTATAGTGCACGTTACAGAGAACTAGAAAGGAATTCCAAAATACATCCATGCCCTTTAAAAGAAAAAAGAAAAGAAATACAATTTCGCTTTAGGAATTTCTCCTCCAAATGTTTTTGCTGAGTTTTCACAATTCTGCTGTCAGCTAGTCATATCCCAGCACATTGTTGTAGTATCTAAGGGATATGGCTCAAAAACACAACCTAGAAATCTATGTGTAGTGTTTTATTTGAATATTTTATGATAAGTATTATATGATGTTATGAGAAATAAATTTGAAATTTGATGATGAAGAAGCCCGACAGTATCCCTTTAAGAAGACAATTTCCTGTACACAGCCTTTGAGCTTTGGCTGTATTTATTCTTAAAGCATCAAAAGGCAAGACAATGAAAGGGTTAACGCAGCATCTCAAAAAGCCACCCTGCTGTCTTAGATTCAAAAGCTATAGAGACATACCACTGGAGCCTAGAAATTCCACAGAGGAAATGGACCAGCACCTAAAGAGGTGTGAGTGTTCTGCAGAGGCCCAGAAAATAAGGTAAAGCACTTTCAGAAGATACTTGTTTCACCATGTTCCTTGAACTAAAGATGGGGGGGTAGTCTGAAATGAGTTAAGAGGGTGTGATAACAACAGAAAAGTAAGAAAAAAACAGAGTGAAAGGGACAAGGATAATCAAAATGATAGTCCAGAGGACAGACGAAACAACATCAATATGGAGTTATGTTAGTAGAGAACCCTTGGAAACCTGCAATATACTTAGGGTTCATAGGAGCTCGTACTGCATGCATTAATCTTGTCAAAGATGTGTGGTAAAACTGCTGCATTAAATGAATCAGAACAATCAATGTGATCAATAGATGCAATTTAGATCCTTTTTTTAAAGAATGCAGTCACAAAAGGTAGTGCTAAATAGAACAGAAAGTAATCATATTATTAAGACACAGATTCCCAAATGCAGATCTTACTTTCTGACCTTGTATGTTTTGGAAATATCGTCTGAGTTTGAGTCTAAAGATAAAAAATGGACTCCTAACTTTTCTACTTGATATAGGACATTAGAATTGGCCTTTTAATGGTATAAATTCAGCCTTACTATAGTTTTCTTTCAAGAAGCACTGCAGTGCAAAAAAGTCGCTATAGGTTCACAATGATTATAACAAAAGACTACTTTGCTTCTCAGCAAAGCCAAACAAAAACTCAGTCTTTTTTAAAACTTTGTTTCTAGGCAAATATATTTTGAATCTAACATGAAAATACTGACGACTTCCACTGCAATTTCAATATCACTGTCACTGAACTCAGCCAGCAGCCATGCACATTTTAAAACTGCAGTTAAGAAATCTGGAAAAGCTACATTAAGGTCGGGTGGATGCTGAAGACTGAGTCTACTTTTCATGAACAGGCTACATTTGGAGCCTATTTAATCATGTAGAAGGGGAGGCGCAAACTATTTTGCTGAGGAAGAAAAAGACATACCTCTGTCCTGTGTGTTAAATGAGAATTTTTGCAAACTGAAGACAGTTAGCTTTCACTCTTGAAGCTCAAGAGGTCAGTGCTGCTCAAGAGGTCACAGCTCTCTTGCTGTGCTTTTTAGTGCAATATTTAAGTAATTTGCACATCTGATGAACAGAGAAGTATGATAAGGTGAAATAAATTTTTTTCCCATGAAAAATATAACAATTTAGCAGGAATGGAACCAAAGCTTCTGCTTTAGTTTTTCTAATTTAGCATCACTTCAAGAAGATAGTCATAAACTCCAGCTGTCATTTCAGTGATTTATTTTAGAATGGGCAAGCTCAGAGAATCAGATCAGCAGGAGAAAGACAAAGAAGAAGCAGCAGCTATCAAGAAGTGTATGTCTAGTAAGATCAGATTTCATTGTATCTTGTACCATACAGTCTGATCACACGAGAACTTGGGGAGAATAATTTATTAGAGAGATCATGATTAACAGTAGCACTTCATTTTTTTTTTCAAGGATTTTTCTAAGGAATGAATTTTGATGTTGTATTTATACTAATGAATGGTAAAGAAGGGATTTAGGATATCTAATGATTACAAATATATTTGGAATTGTGCTTGAAGTTAGGAACGACAGACGGCTGGATGATACTGTACACCCCGTATTTGAAATAAAAATAAAAGGGATGAAGCAAGGAACCTTTTGTTTTCGTTTTTGTTTTTAAAATAAAAGCAAAACGTACCATTGGTTGGGTGTCGAGCAAATGAGATAGAAAACCTTTTAACAGCAGAACCGCGTGTGGTGTCTGAGAAAGAGAAAAACAGGTACCTGAAATTTGTAACAGCTACCAAAAGAGGGAGATTTTAAAATAGGAAAGGAAGAAGAAAGGAAAAAAGAAAAGATGAGAAGGTATTAGAACTGAGTGGCATGCAGAAGGGACCAAGGAAAAGGGCTAAAATCTAAGTAGATGTTAAAAAGAAGAAAATTTGGATTGTTGGTAACTACAAGATGTGTAATGAAGTGTATGAAAACAAGCAGAATGAGCTGGTGATTCTGGCATACAAGGTTATTCAGGTTAGACTTGAACACTGAGTAGTGAAGTGGGGGGGAAAACAGTGTGAATACTGTTTCACCTCAAAGTTATAAAGGTGTGCTTTGGCAGCTTTACATTCTGAAATCTAGTGAGAGAGTTTCTTCTCTATCCCAGATTATCCAAAACGGAAAATCTCCTCCTCCTTTGTAATCCAAACCCCACCAAAAAAAAGGTCAGGAATCCTAAAATTTTCACCATCAGTATTTAACTTATTAGTTTATAATTTCTTTCCTTCCTTGTATATGTTCCAAATGATTTATTTAATTTCAAGATCAGTTAGCACTGATAAAACCCAAAGTTTAAAATGATTAAAGAATTTAAAAGCCAAAGTTTCAGGTTACTTAAAAAATGCACTTGCTGAAATCTCCTGGTGCGCATTGCAAGTCTGTGAGCTGGTGTTCAATTCAAGACAAACAAGAATTAACTCTGCTATTAAGTTAAACATAAGCAAGCTATGGGCAATAAAGAAGCAATAGAACCTCATAAAATTAATACTAAGGCAAAAGATTCTAGGATTCCATTAAAATTTTCAGAAGTTCAATGTGGCACATGGGTTGTGCGTGCATGTGCGAGAGTGTGCACATACCATCTATGAAGCCAGAAGAAGTCAGCTTTTTACGATGAGTACGAGCATAATCCTGTAGGTTAGGTGCACTTGAAGAACCCCCGAGCACTGAGGTGCTAAACAGGCCCGCACAGTGAGACCCTGATGGGAGTTAGAGAAAATACATACAACAACCAGGTGTTCGTCCATTCACATTGGGGATGCATGCAGCATGCAAGCACATGGCTCTTACCACACAAAAGGCAGCTTTTGGCAGTGCCTTGGACAGGTTCACAATATGCTTGTAATGTCAGAGTGGGACTTGTAGGCTGAAACTATCATAATTTATTGTGCTTCTACTCATGAAACAGCACCCTCTGCTATATGTGCCAAGAGAGGATTGGCTTTAACAAAGTGAGTTCTTGTCCTGTTTTACTTTTGGTAAAAAAAAGTTGCCGGTTAGCATCAATGTAAACATAAACAAAACAACAAAACAAAAAGAAGATGAAGATGATGATGATGATGATGATGTGAAAGTTGTCTGTTTTAAAACCTGTATTCCTGAAACAAATATAAACTGGAAAAATACTGCTCCATTGCTTTCATCCAAATCAACCTTTGAGATGACAGGCTGCAATGAAGTACTCATGCATTTCCACAGACTTAGTATGGGAATATTTCCCTTCTAACCCCAAAATGTTAACCAAATTGAAAATACTCTATTCATATTTCAGCTACCATTACTGACAATGTTATAAACTGAAAATACCTAAAAGTTTCATCGAGTTTAACTTGACTTCCTTTCCTGAGAAGACTTTTGCACAGCTCCATGCAAGTGACAGTACTTTGTTACAACTCATACATTCCTGCCACTAGAATGGGAGTTTAAACAAATCACTGAAAGCCACAGACAAAAATATAAAAATAACTTTTGTAATCATCAACCATAAATGAAACTTACACACGACAATGAACAAAATGGAAAAAAAGTTGCAATTTTTTTCCTTCACATTTTACTACTATTTGAAAGGAGAAGTGTTTTTTCACTCAGAACTTATCTTTTACGTTTCAGATAAGCAGCAGCAGATTTTTTTTGAAAACCAGCTGTCTATCCAGTGATACTTCCTTTCATTACTTATAACAATCCAGTGAGGGGAAACATTACTAGCACATGTGACCAATCACAGCCAAAATAAATTGGTGCCTGGTCTGTGGCAAAAGCCTTTCACACCAAATATAATACCTTAATCTACACACAGAAATACATCAACTTCCACAAGCCATATTGTGTCACACAAAAGAAAATTCATTTAACTTTAGCAAGCACATAATAAAAACCAGGACTTCAATAAACAAGAGCACCTGATGTATGCATTTTACTAAGGGAAAAATATAATAGGAAGAAAAGTATCACAGAAAGATTAGACATAGAAAAAATACAAATCCTTACAAAGAAAGGAAAAGCTACTTCTAAGTTTATGCATATAGATTATGCATTTTTTACACTTAATTTTTCCCATGAAAAGACATACAGAAAAAAAAGCAATATTGATTTACAGTAGTGCATGATTTCATTTTTTTGCACGTGAGTCATATGTATGCCTGTTTTAATAAAGCAACAGAAAAGCACCACTTGAATTAAAAGAATTTGAAAGAACTCTTTGAATTATAGCATGATTCATTCTGATGCTGAAAAGAAGAAATTAATTTTAGGAGAGGGAATATGTGCAAAACCCCTGATACTATCAAGAAACTTGATGTTTGTTCCCCATCCCCCTTCTCTCGGTAAAACATCTTCACTTTCATCAATTGCCCATGGTAGGAAACAGGAATTTTCAAGAAAAGTGTTTTAACCGTTTCCAGAGCAGGCCATTTTAATCCAAAAGATTCTTGCAAAACCCAAAAGCTCAATCAGAAACTACATTATCTTAAAAATCTACTTTATGTCAAAAGCAATCCTGTGTACCTGTTGCGAGCAGTACAGAATCAGTAGTATGAACAGTCTCAAATAATTTGCTCTTTTCAATTAGAATTTATTTAAAAACTTTCGCTGCAAAAAAATTCTCCAATCCATAGGCAGACACTCAGCATATGTTACTGGTAACAAGTACTATTGGGTCCTGTTAACAAAAAAGCTATTCAAAGAATATAAAACAGTAGAGAACAGCAGGCAGATGAAAAGCTGATAACATCAAACAAAATTTCAACTGTAGGCACATACCTAGACCACTCTGCTTTTGTTCCAGAATAGTTCTTGGTGTTCGTAAGTTACTATTGCTTTCTGATAGGACCTAGATATAAGAAACAGAAAAATAAGGGAAAGTAGAACAGCAGCATGAAACATCCATTTAACTTGATACAGCAGCCTGTTTCAGACAGACACGTGTTAATAAGCTGTATGATAAGTGTTAGTAAAAATATGTAAAGGAAACATGAAAGATCATGCAATATCCCCTTCTGAAGGGAGTCCATTTCACATATGAGTTCCTTGCAATGAAGTGGTGCAAAGCAAGCATTGAGAATGAGAAAGGACACAGACCAAGACCGATATGAGAACAAACATTTGAGACATTTTATTTCATTTTACCAAATGCACTCTCCTAAACTGCGCCTGTATTGAAAAAAGGAGGGGAGGGAAGGAAAGACAGACAAGCTATTGAGGACACCATACAATCACTGATCCATGCACGGGCTCAATCAGTATAATCTTCAGATGCTCACAGCCTTTGCTGATATAAACTTTTCCAATGTAAATAGTTTTAGAATTTTCCATAATAAATTATGAAAATTTTCAAAGAAAAAGGATTTGGTTAACAGAACACCATCCATTGTTCTGCATGTAAACAATATCTTGACATTCTGAACATCTTTAAATCTTCACTGGTACTTCCAAAAGATTTACTGTTTCTTTTTTTTGCTGCCTTCCCCTCACCCCCCAGGACAAAGAACAAACTTCAAAATATTGTACAAGTCAATGGATGATGTACTGTGTTGGGAGTTTCAGATACCTCCGGATACAGATGGCAAGAATTATTAGTGCTAGAGTTTTTTCCCTGCAATAGTTAATACCAGGCCACTGAAAATATGATATATGCAAAACAAGTTTTGAATAGCAACATGAAGTACCAAATAAATTATTTTAAATTGTATTGGTTGCAATTATTAATTAATTTATTTTTTTCAATTTACCTACCACCAAATTAAGCAATGCTGGTTTTAAAGTCTTAAAGGACAACTAAACCAAAGCAGAATTCTCTTTCATTAGGCAGTACCCTAAGTCTTTTTTACTGTGGTTACATTTGCAATTCCTATAAAGAAACCAAATTTTTATGAAAGCGTGTGACACATTGAGTGGAAAAACATGCACTTGCTCTTTTTCCCCCAAACTTTCTTGGCAAGTAATTTTAAGAAGTGGAAGGTATTGCTTGAAACATAATCCATAACAAGGGATTAGATGTCCTTAAAGACAGTTGTTGCTTGGAATGCATAAAATGTTTAATGAAGTAAAGTTTAAAAACCTGTTGCCATGAGCCAAAAATACTGGATGTGAAAGCCAGTGATTTAGGGGAGACAGGGGAAGAAGTGATTTGTTCCCCTGATCTGCGTCTTCGACGCCCAGTACCCACACCACTGGTGTAATGCAGCCAGGTACCAATACACTCTGGGCTAGACACACTCAGGGGGCTCTCTTCCTGGAAGTGAGAAAGGGGGCAAAAAACAGCAAAGCATGCAAAGTTAGATTCAACAGAGCCAAATGAACAGAAAAGAAAAAAACCCAATCTGCTTGCACCCTTTTATGTACTACGTTTAAAACTATTAAACAGCAAATAGAGAATAATAATAATACAATATTAGAAAGTTGTCAGTTCCACTTTTATTTTTTCATCCAACTGTATCTTTTACTACAACACTTCAGTCAAATTTCTGGTAGACTAATTATTAGATATGAGAGAAAATTATTTGTTATCAAGAATTGATTCATAATTTTAAGAATTTTTCACATGTTGGAAACAGAACTTCTGTTACCCTTGACATACTGTTTAATAGTTTTTCCCCTCTTAAGTACATTAAACTTTCCTATTTATTAGTTAATAGTTTCCATTTCTAGTCTATAAGCTTATCTGAAAGCTTCTCAGTTTTAAAACTGGCTGTGAGACTTTACAGCTGACTCGCTGGTAGTAGCACTAACCTGACTGGTAGTAGTTTTCCAAACCTAAAATATGTCCTAAAGATTATCTGACGCTGAACACCTTATTAGGACTTCAAGGGAGGACAGTGTCAGGCTAAGCACCCCCCACGTCTACCTCATTATGTATCCTTAGCAATTAGCATTTTCTGTCATACAGAATTTACTTTCCAATGTCAATGAGCCTTATGTTCTTGTTTTTCTATTATAACTCAGCTTTTTTTTCTTTTCATGACTCAGTCACAGTTGCATTCCTTCTGTAAATATTGCTGACAATAACCCAGATTAAAACTTCCATATAATCTCACACCTGACAGTGTCCTTTCAAATTAACGGACATAGGTGAAGAGAGAATTGCCTTACAGGAGGGAAAAAAAAAAGAAAAAAAAAAAAAAAGGAAAAAAAAAGAAAAAAGAAAAAAGTTCAAGGCAGTTGCAGTTTAAGTTACAATGACTTTTTTTTAAATGCTCCAAAATACCGTTTAGTTTAAATATTCCAAATACTGGTTTTGCAGATTTCAGTAGGCCAGATGAAACTTCCAATTTTACTTTTAAGAAAAAATGTTTTATAGTGTATGTTTTCTCTAAATCGGCTACTTCCTTCCAGCAAATAAGCAAGCTCTGAATGCTGAAACACATTCCATCTCAACATATACTGTCTGCACAGTCAAAATTTGGCAATTTGTGCTACTGATATCTTGTGAAAGTAACTTCCATATATTTTATGGAAATAGTTGAAAGTTTGAAGTAATAGACTATTAAGTTGTGAACTCATAGCCAGGAGGGGAGTTTGCATGATCATAGTGAAAACAGCTCTTAAAAATCAAAAATACTGATGTTGTGAGCATTTGTTTATGAAAAAACTTGGAAAAAGAAAATGTAAGACATTAACATTTATTATGTCTGTTAATTTATGGAAGTCATGTGAAGTTATACAGATATCCTTATAGAAGGGAATCATGCATCTTTTTCTGTCCACACTGCCAATAACCAAGTGACTTGCAAATTTATAATACTATTACTGCTTACAAACAACCCATTCCCAACACAAACATGAAAGAAAAAGCTTTTGGTGTGAATCTTCATTTCTGATGGTTTTAAGCAACTGAAAATGAGGCAATAAGAAGCTGTTAGTCTGCTTCTAGCATTAATATCACAGAAGTGCCACTATGCACCATCTGAAGTTTTGCCACTCAACCATCCCAACGGTATCAGTGATACAGCTGTGCATCCCCCACCTCTGTGACATTAAAGCCATATCTGTGAAGCACACCTAGATGTCATGGCCTTCAAGACAGCAAACTAGACTATTCAAGATGTTATCTAAAGAACACAAACCCCAGCCACTTAAAAAAAAAAAGGCTCCAGTTTATTTTCTTACCTTCAAAAGCTTGACAAGTAGAGTCACTTTCACCCCACGTGAAAGCAAATACAGCAGAAGACATGTCCCACCTCCTGTACCTCCCCTACCACCCTCAATCCCTCTGTTCCATTTCCACATGATCACTCTGACAGTTTGCTCAATTCCCAATAGCAGAGAATTGTAAGGATGTCTTGTAAGGATGAATACAAAAGCAATGTATGTTAGTCTGTAGATGTAGGTTTAGACTGAAAAAGTCTTCATTTTCAAATACCGACTTTTCTAAGATGGCTTGAAAAAAAAAAGGAATTAAGTCTTATCACAGAATAGTAATTAATAATAAAAAAAAAAATTCCTTCAGAAAAATTACGGCCATGGAGGATTTCCACTTAGCAAGAGCAAACTTTCTGTGAGATGTAACATACTGGTTCTGTGTAATCAAAAGTAGAATTACATTTGGTTTTGTTTCATTAAAAGTAAGCAGAAGTTAATTTCCGTCAAAGACATTATCTGGAACACAAACACTTACTTCAACAGAACCAATCTTCCTGGATCTTGGAAGGGGTGACTTTCTGTGTATGTGAATTGGGTCTGATACCATTGGCTTGAACATCACTACTGACCGATCTGTTTCATCTCTTTTAGGAGCATGTGCCTCCTCATCACTATCATTTCTGTGAGAGGTTTTCTTCGAGCCTTCATTCTACAAACAATACATAATTAATTTTCAATTTGTCTGCACACCTTCAAACATGTAGACAGAAGTGCCTCTTAAATAAATCTTCTGTGTAAAGATAAAACAAGCTGATTTTAAAAACACAAGATGTAAATCATACATTACTGAACAAATTGCTCTAGACTTTAATAATCTACATGTGGTTCTTCTTTCTTCTATTAGAAGAATCCCAGCCAAGCTTTGCTTTCATTCCTTTCTCAAAAAGCAGTGGTAATTCCACAGACCTGACCGTACATCTTTGAAAATATCAATCCTTCCTCAACAATCTGTGTTCACAAACATGCCAAACGACTTCCTTAAATATTTCTTTCAGTTGCCAGAATACTATTCACGTGACACTGATGCTGATATCACTTTTCTTACAATGAGTATTTTGTATTTTTAGTAAAAATTCTGGCCAAGTCTTATGAAGTCCAAATTATCTGTGTCCTTTACCTCAGGGTCCATTCAAACTGGAAAAGACTGGGACTGCTTATATTTTAGTGGGCATTTTCCTACCAAAAGAAAAATCCCACTTGTATTTTTCACCTAACAATTTCCAGTGTTTATTTTAGGCATGTCCACTAAGTTTTGCTTGAAAAAAGGGCATAATTATTACCTCTCTGGAGGCAGGTCTGTATCCATATCCAGCTGGTAAATTTTTGTCTTCCTCACAGCCTTTGGCGCCTGGACTAAAGTGCAACTCTACATGAAAACGTTCTTCTGAAGAAAGTTCCTGAAGAAAAATAAGTATATAGGTTTTTACTTTAATACATAGCTCAGTACTGCTCATTTCTGAAGATACTTATCCATTTTAAATACCTTGTTTGGATCCTCATAGAGCATGATAACAATCTGTGTCATGTAATTGAGTTCATTGACCACATTTAAGTAATCCATAGCTCGTTTCCATTGTTCATCTTTTGATTCCTTATGAAGGGAGGGGAAAAAAAAATCAACAAATAAACCCCAGCTATTTTCTTTGAAAAGACTGATGATTTCCCTTTCCCCCCATTTGCACAGATTTTATATTCACAGCAGAAGTACAAAGCTTATCTTAGCTAAGGACAATGCAGAAGTACAACCAAAAAAACAATTATGAGTGACTTAAAATTACTCATCAAATGAATGAAAAGTGAAGAGCAGAACTTTTCATATTTTATTTCAGTATGTCTCTTATGTTATTTCACCAGTGATGATGTCTTGTAGACAGAGGCACTGTTTTAAACTCTCCTGATGAGAACTGCTAATTTTGCAATAAATTCATTTTAGCTACTATATGAAAAATGTTTTTAGATATCAGAACAGTCAAACAGAATAAATGAAGCTTCCTAATCTATAAAGGAGATACAACCATCACATCCCAAACTACTTAAATTAATAGTCACCTTTTTCATGCTCTAGGAAAGAAACCATTTAGTAATCCACCTTAAAGAAAAATTAAAAGTTTATCAGACTAAGCCTTGGAGTGTATGTGTTGTAGCGTGTCACAGAGGTTTAAAAATGCTTTTGCCATCACTGAGTTTAGTCATCCATTAGCAGAAGCAAGTATGTCAATACAACAATTTCAAAAGTTAGCATATTAGTCAAGCTCTACCTTACAAGCAGATAGCTAGGGTTTATGGTGCTGAATTTATCTTCTCCAAGAACCCAGTTTAGGTCATTTCTGAATCTAGAGACCTTGTCTTTTTCAGTGCCAAAGATAATCAGATGGAGAATAATGCACCACCTTTGTAGTATTCTACAACAGTATAGGAAAGTAAGACAATTCACTGTGCAGGAGAAACTTTGCACTACATGAACAATCTTCAAGTTAGGTAGGGATGTCTTGATAATATGTCAGTGGTGAAAAATAATGAGCCAGTCCAAAAGTAAATTCAATGATAATTTGAAGGAAAAAGAGTTGGAAGAATTATTGGTAACAACAGAAGATAGAAAAAGTATCTGGCCTTTCGACGTCTATTTGTGATTCTAACACATACAGCCATTATACAGCATTACTTTGATGAAAATCAGCATGCACTTTAATGTGCAATTTGAAATCTGTCTCTACATAAATAATAGGAAATCAAATGCTTGAAAAAATGTGATAAATTTCAAAGCCGCTTAAGCTTTCAATTGATACTATCATAGGAAGACTGAGTCATTTAGGTTTCTCTCGAAGTATCAGAGCTTCAACAGAGAAACTTACATCACATAAGGCACCGTATCGAAGGGTGGATAACAGGGAGTGGACGTGGCTCTCACTGGTGAAATACAGCCGTGTGCGAACATGGCGTTCCGGGGACATAACGCCCCTGGAGTAGCTTAAAAGAAAGAAAAATGTAATTAGACCATGATGAGACGTGTCCCTATTTTTAAAATAGTTGTTAATAAATAAATCATACTTTCTAATTGCTATGAGCTAGAAATTCATACTTCAAGTATGAAAGCTATGGAATATCTAATTGTTATGGGAATTAATGTAACCATGTAAAAAAGTAACTGGCTTACAGAGGGTGAAGCTTATTTACAGTATCATCATCTTGAGTTCTCTGAAGGTCAGAACGAATTTTTCTGACTAGAGGAGTGCAGTAACCTTTGGCAATCTCCAGTTTCTCAGCTTTAGAAATACCATATTCCTGTATAAAAACAAACTCACTTTTAAAGTTCAGTTAAAGATTAAAATGCCTTTTAATTCAATGCCCGATATTAATGCAAATTAGTCATCTATTAGTTTGTTCTGGCTGCAAATCATTGTGTCTAACATTTTTACTATATATGATTATTGATGTAGCTTCAAGTAACAAGCAGCTTACCTTTTTGCTGTTTGATTTGATACAGAGAAACAGTTTTTCATTCACTAGTTAAACCAAAAAAGCTGATAAATCTCTTCTTCTTAACGAAAACATCTGTGGACTCCTTGCTCCTCCTTGTCACCATCTCCATCTCCTATCTTTTCCCCACAGTGCCTTTTTTTTTTCTTTTAACAGTCAATAAAGACATATATTTGATGTGCCTCTCTTAGTCTGGGGTAAACCACCCACACAAGATCTCCCATTTACCTCAAATAATAACACAAATGGTATGTATGTACAACTGGGAAATACTATATGTTGTAATATCATCAATATTTAAAAATATGCTCTTCCACGAGCTTCATACTCTGCTGCACGTGCTATTAAAGTGCTCTCATAGTTAGAATGAATCTTCTTGTCACTCTGGATAGCAACATAAGCACTCTTCCTTTGCATTACGCAGGCTACCAAGCTTTCTTTGTTTCTTCCTTCAGTACGTGTCCTCATTTTTACCTGCTCTTCCCTAACTCTGTTCAAAATTCCAGTTTAACAGGCCCACAAAACACAACACATACTAAGTATCATTACTCTTTCTGTCCTTCTTGTCAAGGAGTTTGAGAGATGGGGAAAGGAAGAACTTCCCTTACTTGCAGCACACAATATGGGTAAATATTTCTGTTACTACAGTGCTCTGTAACTACAGGGACACTTGGGGAAAGCTTTAATCTGTTCTGTCCTGTTATCAGAAATCAGTTTCATGTCCTGCCACCTACAAGATTTTAGAGCCAACCCAAGTTTAAAAGCTTGCAGAGCACGTAAGTTTAACTTGTCCACTTCTGGCCTGAAATTCTATGGAATTTAATGTCTACATTCTTATCATCAAGCGCTAGCATTCTGAAAAAGCAGGAAGGTCTTAAATTAGAACTGTTTACCACAAACTGAATTACACATAGATTAGGATTAACAGTGTCATTTGCAGAGAGCCAGAAAATGAAATTTCTATAAGTAGGAGAAACGAAATTAAAAGCAAGTTCAGAATGCAGTTGTTCACAAAGTCTGCACTTAAATCTAGGAAGAATGGTGGAGGTGAACCGCTTTATTTTAATACACTGCAGTAAAGGAAGGAGGCATGTTCACAGTTTAATTTCTAGAAAAATTCAGCCTGAACACAGCTTAATTAATTATGAATCAATCTTTTCTTAAAAAACCTCAGTCATCTTGCTACTAAAAAATAAGAGTTAATGTTAAAGGCTTCTATTACTGCAAAATACAGAAGCTTCGATATAAAATACAGAGTAGACATTTTCATAAAAATTTGAAAAAGCATTTATTCTACACCTTCTTCTATTCAATAACTGAAAATGCTTACCTGAGGGATCACAATGTCAGCTAAAGCCTTTGAAAGCCTATATAATTCCATTGTGTTTTCTAATTTTAAGGATCCGTTGTGTTGTACATCATATTTTATACAGTCATAAATATCAGGAATTTTGCTAATATCGTATCTTCCATTTTTTGTTTTGAAGTCTTTTTCCAGCTTAGCCCACCTGCGCAGCATCAGTTCTAGTGTCTCACTGTGGTACAGCTGAATATCTGGATAGACACATGCCTCTTATGAGTAATCAAGGCCATTCAAGTAACAAAAGGAGATTTTAATTACATTGTAGTAACAGCTGAATTAGGGAGGGATAGAAGGTATCGAATAAGTTAATTGCATTACTCTTAATAAGAAGGAACAGCTGGGCATGTGGTTAGTTTTAGCGCTGAAAGCAGCACAAGTACATAGCTACACTATGATAGTCAAAAACATTGCTGCAGAAATGCACCACTGGCCCTTAAAAATAAAATGCATCTATATCACTTAGCCTTAGTACCATCTGCTTTTCCTATTACTTTTGCAGAATACTGAGTTTCAAAGAATTAAGACAAGAATTTCTGCAAACCTGTACTGGAGACCTGAATTTCTGAACACCACAGACCACTTACCTGCAAGGGGACCACATGTTCCTCCTGCTTTTTACTTTAAAAATATGCATACAAAATCAGACTGTGAAAATCCTTAACCCATTGGTTGAGTAAAGTTTTGCTAAAAGTGAGTTTAGTGAAGAAAAGTTATATTACAATTCTCTTTCATATGTTAACGAGAAACTAAATACAAGTACAAAAATGCTTCAGTACCTGCAGACTTTGGATCTTCCATTCTTTGCCTTATCTGAGAAGTCAGGCTCTGGATCAAGTAATAGACCTTGTCACATGTCTTTACAGGATTTTTAATAACCTGCATTGATTTTATCAGTGAGATGCTTCCAGATGGAGTAAGCTGCAATTTGAGAGAAATACAAAATTACCTAAACAGACTAGATTTGAAAGACCTGGTGAGATAAGATGGAACTTGTCAAAGATTCCAGGTACTGCAGAAAAATCACTCAAGCAGGTTGCTATGAATTTTTAAAATCCCTTCTCAATTATCTATTCTCTTTGAGGCATTAAGAAAATATATCAAAAGGTAGTAACACTTACTAGAGATTCAAAGGTGATAAGAAATTCATAGGGCAACTAATTCTATACAGTGAATGTGAGTAACTACAAGAATTCATAAAACCATTTCTTTTACTCCAAGACAGGAAAATTGGAAAGATGTTTAAAACTTTGTATATAATCAGTAAGCTTCCATAACCTCCTTTCAAGTAAATTCTGTATTCAAAAGCTTACAAAAAATTATGTTAGAAATGTTGTCTTTAGGTTACACACCTCACAAGTATTTTTTGTTCTATAGGAACAACCAGATTTGCAATAGTAACAGATACCTCAAAAAAAGTTTGCCTGTTTCTGTTCTAGGTTTTAGTTTTTACAGGACTGCAGGACACAAACACAAAAAGAAACCCTTTAAATACACATATATCAAAACCATATAAGATGTTCGTCAAAACTGAATTAATTATAGAAATGGTAGAAGCCACAACCTATCACTGTAAAGTTAAATGTCACTAAAACAATAGAGTCAATATATGTGTAAAGCTTAGCCTCATTTTTTTCAGAAAAGTCTGCAGAATCCAAAGTGACCAATGATATTAAATAGTAATTCATACACGTAACACATACTTACTAGCACTTTCCTTAGTTTCCTGAAATGGACAGAATAACTTGGATATGGCAAACTTCTGCCCTCTGCCTAAGAGTAAGCAGTTCCTATCTCCCTATCATGACCAAGTAAATCAAGAAATTGATTTATTTAAACATAATAGGGAGGGAGGCACAAGAATAAACCCCATACAGTTTTCCCAAATCACAAGTAAATAAAAAACCCTCCACAAATAAACGAACTCTCCAAAAATTTTTAATTGCTTTAGAATCCCAAAGGTTAGTTACTTTCAGCAACTAAAGAGTGCTCTATTAGTTCCAGACACATTTCAAATCTGATTATATTTATATAACAAACATCAATAAACCCTTGCATTTCCAATTACTGTTGAATCCGCTGCTGGCAGTGGTTTGCATGATACTTTTTACGTTTAAATGAATCCACACAGAGTATATACATGCAGGGTATATTATTCTTCATTAATTTGCTCTCAATACTTTTTCAAAAACAGCAGTTTAAGCGTAAACCTCATTTGAGAACTTGTATTTAGTTGTTATATGAGACAGAGTAAGGGCAATTGAAAGAGAAAGAACTTAACTGTAACAAACAATACATTTAAAATCAGGAACAATCACATGTTCTGTACCAAGTCGACATAAACTATATTACTATGTGCTAATTAGCACATTAATGAGATATTTTGCTTCACTGATTAGAAAGTATTCAACTGGTTTCCAGCATCTTAATATTCTTAGTAAAAAAAAAAGCAACTTGCAGCAGATTAAATATTGAAACAACTGCAGTAGGTAGGCAAACATTTTGTTACACCACACACTGTCAAAGTGAAGATTACAAAAAATGCAAACTTTATAACTTCATTTCTTGAATAATTAAAATATTTTTAATGAACATTGAAAAAAGTTTACAAATGAGGTCCCTGTCTATGTAGCTATCCTGATTACCTAAACTGCAGGACAAAATATCTATAGCCACAACTGGTACAGCCACCTTTGCAGTTCAAACTATTTGTAAGCACACAAATAATTTTGAAAAGCAGATACCTAAAATCACTGCTCATTACTTTTACTCAGGAATTTTCACGACTATTTATTTTCTTTCAGAAGAAACTAATCATGTGCTAACCTTATCATAGTCATCAGCAGTGAATTCTCTGTCTCTCTGGAGAATTTCATGGAGTCTTGCTTTAACACGATGCTGACAGCTGCTTAAAGAATCACTGTCACTGTCCAACAGACCATTCATATTAGCACTTTTTACCATCTGGACAAGAATAGGAGTCAGCTCTCCCTCTAAAGCCAGTAGTCCCTGAAGCAAAAATACAATTATTCAGGCAAACAGATAAAGATGAGAATATGAGTATCTTAAAGACCCACCCAAAACACTAATTTAAATTCAAGATGGTATCACTTGGCTACAGGTTAGATAAACAGGGACACAATGCAGATATTTGCACAGAAACGGCCCCCTAAGCATTGCCCTAGTGTGCAGGATTGATACTGATGGTGCAACAGTGATGGTGACATGTCACAGAGAATGCTTCCCAGTACCAGCTGTTCAGGTCTTGGATTCTAGTGAGTGCAGGTGCCTTCTCCCTGAGGCTGGGAGCAACAGTTGCCTGACTTGTGGGTGACACGCTCTGTTCAAGGCTTTGAGTTATCAGAGAGGAGCTATGGAAAGTGTTAGCAAACCAAATAGCATCTGGCGGGACAAAGAGGAGATAGACAGGGTCTTACAGAGACTCTACAGAGGCAAAAGCCCAAACCCTGTGAGTCACAGGACAATCAAAGGCCTTGAACAAGAAGTGAATGAAGAATTCCAAAAGGAAAAAGGCTGGAAACCTTTGTGATTTTTCTGACAACTGAAGGGCTCTGGAATAAGGAAGGAAATGGTGTGGTGTCTGATCAAGCCTGCTGACCAAGGAGAAAGCAGGTCAGATGGCTGAAATACTTCTGTACAAACACACGCAGCATGGAAACAAACATGAGAAATAGGAAGTCTGGAGACTTGCAGAGTTTTAAGTTAATTCAAATTATAGAGATATGATAGAATAGTTCACATTAATGAACTTTTGCTATAACTAGATACAGGTCCTCTTGGAAGCCAGGTAGGCAAGGAGGCAGAGTTGGATTCTACTTAAAGGAGAAGCTTGAATACCAGGTCCTTTGATTTCAAACCAGTGACAAACAAGTTGAGATCTTGTTTCTAAGCAGCAGAGGACAAATAAACACAGGGTGACATCATGGTGGGCCTCAGCTACAGACCACCCAAATTAAAAAGAGAAATAGATGAAACCTTAAAACAACTGGAGAAAGCCTCCTAAGTGCAGGTCCTGTTTCCAGGGGTGCTCTTGGCCCTGGATACCTTCATGGCAATATTACAGGGGACAAGCAACCAAGATTTCTGGAAATCACTGAGGACAATTCTTTGACAGAGGTTACTGATGAACTATTGAGCAGAGGCATTGCCCTGAATCTGTTACTCAGAAGTGTCAGGAAAGTGAAGGTCGATGGCAGTGTTGGTAATTGAAATCTGATATTATAATAGATCCTTGGAGAAGTGAAGAAAACAAACACTTGCACTAGAGCCCAGGACTTCAAATGAGCACACTTTAGCTTGTTCATGGGTTCCTATGGAGAGAGCCCTGCAGGACGAAGGTGTCTAGAACAGGGCTGTTTAATTAAAACCTGTCTTCATCTGCTCAGAGAACTTCAAACGCTTGGAACAGTAATTCGAAACTTTTTCACACTGAACTACTCTCTGAAAATACCTTTTTCTATTAAACTGTAAATCTCTCCCAGTCTTCAAAAGAAAAAACAAACTTGAGAACATCAGAACTTTAAAACTGAAAGTATCATTTCACACTGTACCTTTGCAAAAGCTGCTGCAGTCATCTGAACTCGTCCCTCATCAGAAGCATAGATTTTAAGATCATGTCGGTAAGTGCTATGTAATCTCAGCAAACCACATCCAGGAAATCCAGCATAATCTCCTACCAAACAAACATTTTGCTCAAACTCTCATTTTGCACTCGATTATCTTCAAAAGTGATTTATGACATTCAACGATTTATTGAAAATTATTATTATAATTTTCTTTTTACCTTGTCCACCTGGATACATACACCTGAAAGCTCTTCCAAGCTCTTCTGCTTGAACCCTGCCTGCAGGGGTCAATTCTCCTCCCCATTTTAGAACCAGAAGCAGGGATGGCTCATTTCTTCTATTATCTAATTGTACACAGAGAGAGAGGAGTTTAGTAGTGAAGTATATTGTAAATTTTTTTTCCCAAATGAACAAAAAATATTTGGTCCATGAAAGGCTTTGTTAAAGGATCTCTTCAACATTATGAATCTTTAATAGCATTCTAGCATTAAGAAAATATTGACCTGGTGAACTAAACTGGCACTTTAAACAGAAAACTGAAGTAGTTAAACTATGAAGAGAATATAAGTGAAAAATATTTAGCATGAATCTGAAGCAACAAGTAAATTGAGACAGAAAAATTAAAACAAATTGGATGCTAAATACGCTACAGCTTATAAATATTTTAAAGATGGTAATTGTCAAGTGAGATTTTCTTATACTGGCTCAAAAGACCACTTTGGTGAATTACTGAAGTTTCTTTTCATGTCACTTTTCTCTTGCAGAAGAGCAATGTTAAAATAAAAATTTGCTACATAGTTTTTAGGCATACAGTTCAGCAGATTAAGAGACTGTGAATATCTGCCAAGAATACATTCATTCAAAACAAAATATTCCTTCTTAACATCAACATGTTATACCACTAGTCCATGAATATTTAAATACATATGATATAAAGTGATTAGGTGCAAAAGAAATGCAATACCTTCCTCTTCACTGGAAGTCTTAGGGCAACCATGAGGAAGATATGTTAACTGAACTTTGCGATTTATGCCTGAAAAATGCCCATACCTGAAGTGGGAGCAGAGAAAAGAGAGAGGGGAAGAGGGAGAGAAACATTTAAAATATTTTCCTCCAAAACTGCTCAGATCCTGTAACAAGATATAATAAATCTCCGCTGGTCAATGATTTGTGGATTTGAACACTATTTATTGAAGCAGTGCTTCAATATACATTAGAATAAACATTATATATGTTATATATGTTTATACATAGAATAAACATTAACTCAACAAGCACAGAGTTAACAGAAATAACAACCACATCTTAAAATACTATCTAATTCTATTTTTTACAACACTGAACATAAAACTGGAAAAAAAAAAAAACCCAAACAACCACAAGCAGTATTTGCAGATGGCACAAGTAATTTATCTATTTATATCCAAAACTACAGTGGCCATCAGTGTCCAGAAACTGGTCTGACAGTGTAGACAGCTACTGTTTTTCTAGTTCATTAAGTTCTCAAGCAGAACTCAGCATTTAAAACAATTACCATGCATTTCAATAATGACTGTCTGTTCCCTGATATTTTTTTAAATTAAAATTATCTACTACCATTTAGCATTCTACGATCACAGATCTTTAACAAACCTTGAAGCCTTATTTTTTTTTCTGTTGTTTTGCTTGTTTGGTTGGGGTTTTTCTAAATTAATAAATTTTTCAGGATTAATATAGAAAGATGCTTGAAGTTTGCTATAAGTAGACAAATACACAGGGTGAAAGTTCTTAATGGCTCTATCAGACTTCATTATGCCACACTGCAAGAAGCAGCCCCTGCATACAAATATTTTAGTTTTAAAGACATGCAAGAAGACAAAATTTGGTATCAAAGAAGGTAACTTTCTCATGTTGAAAGAATACTGAGACACTAGATAAAGCAATAAGTTAAATTAAAAAGTCAAGGAGAAAAAACCCAGAGTGATGGCCCAGTTCACACATGACATCCTTTCTCTTTAAAAACTTTTTGTGTGAATTATTGCATCATTACATATTTGATACATTGCAATCCAAGCAGAAACTGGTGAAACAGATCAAAACAGTAGATGAAACTTTATTGCTATGAAGCCTGAAAATTAGACACTTACATTTCTAACACAGTCTTTAGCTGTTCAAGTTTTGCTTTACTTTCTTCAATTTCAGAATCATTGTTTTGCCCAAGTTCTACAAGGAGCTGCCTTGCTATATCAAGCACTTCCTAAAGAAAGGGAACATAGGATTTACTTAAATAAATAAATGGATTTCTGTTGTTCTCAGACACGAATAAACACGCGGAGACAGCTGTCAGGGTTCACCAACAGGCAGAGGCCAAAGGGGAAAGAAGAGAGAGCTGGCCTCTGCCCTCATCTTTATTTATATGTTTTCAGAAACTACTGTGGATTGGAGGATGGGAATAGTACCTCCTGCTGTCTACTGTTCAGCAGAATTGTCTATCATATAGGTTAGGAATTCATAAACATTCTGTGTCGGTTAGAACAACAAGCTATGTTTATACAAAAGTGCGTGAGAAACTATTTGCCGAACTAAAAACACTGCACAACTAAAGAACTGCAAAATGCAGAGCTACAAATTTCTACTTACAAAATACTAGGGCAAGAAAATAAAGACAAACTTGCCTGCAACTGTTTTGGTTTTTTCAGCTTCAGTTTTCCAGATTTATATCCATCACATTTTTCAAAGAGATCAAAAAACCTTTAAGAGAAAGAAAAGTGATTTAAAAATTCAGTTAATAAATTAAAATACTACTTGAACAAGTGGCTCTTAAAAGTGATCTAAAATTAGTATCTTCACACTATTTAAAAGTCATGTTAAAATTTGCACTACAGAGGTCAAAGCAAGTTTTATTCAAATCCCATTTCCCCAAGAAGTCTTCAACACAGTAAAGAAATAAGAGCACTAAAATAAGAGCACTGTTACTGACTTGCGAAGTGTTAAAAAAAAAAGAGAGGATATTCTATCTGTTTGAATGGCGTAATGTCTGAATATGCAGCTATGTGAAGTCTCAATCTTTGAGAATGATCCTGAACACAAGCAGGGACCAAAAATACCAAATAAGCAGTCCTAGACTTCTTCAGCATGTTCTGAATGCAAGAATCTAGTCCCAAAATAAATAATTCCTTTTTACTGAAACTGCACCTAATTCCAGGTCAATTAGGTAAGTCATTTTATGAATGCTAACATAAAGATGGTATCCACCAGAAATTCAGAGTCATCAAACTTTGACAAAAAAAAAATAACAGAAGTAATGACATCACATACAAGAATAGTCATCATAAAAAGCAAAAGGCAGAAGTTATGGTCTAATGGAGAACCAGAAATAGTCTCTGCTGCATTATTTTGAATAAAGACATTTATAGACACAAATGCATTTTCCTTAAGATCAAACAGGCACAAAGCACAGTATGCATTGAAGGAAATCTGCACAAGTAAGTTGCCTATCCTGTTAGAAAGAGAGGTGCAGACTTGTTAATTAACTGCAATATGAGTTAGACGTAAAAGAAAACAAAACAAAAACCGACTTGCAATTATGCAATTCCTGCTCAATTTATTTCCTGCGTAGTCCCAAAAATCCTCTGCTCCAAAATATGGAAAATAATTTTTACCAAGATTTTACCTACCTCTGATGTTTTACTTCCATTTTCATTTTTTGCTTTGGTGTCCGATCCCCATGCCGTATTACAGCTATAACACATCTGAGCTCCATCCTGAAATTTCAAGGGAGTTATATTTCACAAGTCTGTACACAAGGGTCTTGTCTTTAATATTAAACCAACCACAATCAAGACAATTGACAAAGTTGTAGTCATCTGATGTAACTACAGAAGTGATGAAAGCATATGCAAGAATATAAGGTTAACTGAAAATGATACAAGGTATAAAAATAAATACTGATTTTAAGACTTAGGTAGCTACAGAACATCTATTTTAAGTAGTTTTTAACACAACAATTTTGAGGATCATTAAATGAGAGAGAATGTTTATTAGAAGCGCGTATTAAGTTGTGCTGGAACAATGATTAGCAGTGGAAGCTACGCATAAAAGACGCTACACTTGAAAATCTGCTGTTCTATACTCAGCTTGACTAAGGGTGAGAAACTCTGACTGCTGGAATAGCAATTGTGATTCCTTCCTTGTTTTCAGCACACAAAACAAGCATTCATAGGCCAAAGTGGGCATACCTTGTAAAGAGAAAAAAAGATTCACACAAAAGTTACATTGGGAGTTTGCACAATTCAGGTGTAGCTACTATTTTCTTACATTGTTCCAGAGGTGGTTGGCACAATAGGAATGTCTTCAGCTTCCAAAGGAATTGACCATGGTATTTGAAACTGGGGAGCAAGTTCTCTCATTATGATATTTCTGAAAAAGTGGTTAAAAAGGGAAAAAAAAAAATCAATTAAGTTTAAAGCACAGCTTATACGAGACACACAAACTCCAAACCAAACAGATTATATATACGCATTTTTCTTAATGTGGTTTTAGAGTCATAGCAGCCATAAATGTCTAGATTTATACTTTTCTTTTAATTGCATAATAAGAACCTACTTGAACAAAAATTTAAAGCTACTACCACTGCTACAGAGACATTAGACCCTGTATTTGTAACAAACTTCAGCCTTTCAGCTCCAGTTCCTAAAAGAGTTCCTTGCATATGAATTAGTCTTGTTCATTTACATATGCAGATAATTGACTTCATTGCCTAATTAAAAGTCCCTGATTATCACCAAGCCATTCTCATCAAAGAGTAACTGGTACCTTTTACCAGTAGTTTCCCAAAAGTTACTGTGATAAAACTGGAAAATTAGGTACAGTGTCTTGTCATAACTACAAAATGACAACACAGTCTCCACCTCAAGAAAGCTGGTATATCTAATGTTCTGTTTCTCAAGTATTTCATCAAAATACATTGAACTTCAGATTAATATCTACGTAAGAAGCAGTAGCACAGAGGGATAAAACTGTCCATCTTATAATAGAATAAGCCAAAATTTACTTGCTAAAAAATTGGAAAAAACTTGAAAAATTCTCGAGTAAGATTCCAGATCATTAGATGATACAAAAAATCATGTTGTATCTCATCAGTGCAATTTTACTGTAAAGCCAGCCACAATGTCATCAGCGTATTTGAGGACAACATTTCCTTGGCATAGAGTTCTGCACTCAATTCTATATGATCTGTTGTTATTGCTTTTTTTGCCTCCAGTGGCAGAGGCAAGATGGTATGATAGAAGATACCTTGATACGATTTTGGTTTGGATTCACCAGTATGAAATACACAAATATACAAGTATACACCAGCTTCCAATCAAGGACAATGTACAGTAATTTGGACATATGTTAAACAGCAGCAATCACAACCATCCATTGGTGCTTCACTACTTTAAAGAATCTCAATCACCTTTAAGAACTTAATCTGGATTTCAAAATACTTATTCAGTTAGTTTTAAGCATTCAGATGCTTTGGATGATTTTAGGAATAAGGAATTTATTTAGAATTTATTTATTGACTTAGGAATCTCTAATAATTTATTTTCTTTATTTTAGTAACTTACTTTATGTGATATTTAATGTTAAATAATTAATTTAGGAACAGGAAATCCATAGTACATAAACTATAATGATATACAATAGAGTTAATAAGCCAATCTCCTGAAATAAATCAGTAAAGTCTTACCCCAGTATCTTAGCACAATCATCATAGTATTTCATGGAGTTTTTCACAAAACTGAAGCCATTGACATCACAGACATAGGACTGTCCATTAGCACGTAGCAAATCAAAGCCACAAACCGTTTGCTGTTTTAAGAATAAAAGTTCAAGTGATTTGGGAATGCTTACTCTAAACAAACTTTATTCATCTGAAAACATGACAAAAACATGACACATTTTATGCTTAGTACCTTTTGTCAGTTCTGTGTTAGGTTCATTCATGTCATGCAAACATCTTCCCAGTTTTAACTTTCTGTCCCCTACTTGATTTTATCCTTCCTGCGTATCCCTCAGCAGTGTTAGTATTGAAGGTCAAGTTCACATGTGCACAAACTTAACCTTCAAGATTTACAGCACAAATAATGATGGCCTACAAATTCTCCTTTCTGACAGTGGTTTCCCACTACATATAGTTTTTTAGAGTGGCAGGCAAGAAATTACAAAAGCTTTGAAAAAACATTTTTGTTGAAATTTGACAGGATAGTTTTGACATCGACATACTATTGCCATCGTTAGTAGAAGATTACTAGAAGCTATTTCAACAGATTACTTTTTAAGACCTCAAAGCCCACTTTGGTGATAGAGGCTCATGCCCTACAGACTCCAGAATGCCATCACAGTCACACACAGGTAAGGAGACAGACTGAAAGCCTTTTTATAGAACAGGTGAAAGAACTATACAGAAATCTTAAAACTATATAAAAATAGAAACTATTCAAATAAGGACCTATTCATGTCAGTACCAAATTAACAATTAATTTGTACCCGATGTAAATACCAGGTACAAAAAGTTACAAAAATTTTACTGAAACTGTGTTTTGCTTACTTAGAAACCACTACCAAAACACGTGAAAATATTTTGCATAGAATAGATACACACTGTGGGCTAGCAAAGCACAACAGCAACATGTGAATTCAGGAAACTAATGCAACATAAGCAACTTATCCAGAACTTTTCAATACATTAAATGAAGAGTCCTTCTCAATTAAAAAAAGGTGTGGATATGGAAGTTTAACTTTTCACCTTCCTAGGAGTCTTGCAACTATTACCACTGCTGGCTCTGTGCACTAAAACCCTATAGAAGTTTCATGTAACAAACAATTAATTAACACTAAATGTTTTATCAGATAGGAAAGTAATCAGTTTACCTTAAAGGCAAGGCATACTTTCCAAGCAATTAACTTCTCTCTTGCATTCAGGATGACTGGATATCTCACTTCTTTTCCTTCACTATCTCGTTCTACTTTGCCATCCAGAGCTGGAGACTTCCGAGCTTCAGCATGAGCATAGTCTGGACCTACTGTGTACACCTGTATTGAAAAACAGGAGCTCTTGATTCCATGTAATTAAATTATGGTACGTAAATTTAGCAAAATGTATGCATATAACTCAAATGAGATAACAACATCGAAAGATACTAGCTGCTTTCATCATTGAAAAGGTCACACTAATTTGTCTTCCTCCATGGCATTCTCTGCCTTCAGAGAACACACATCTTTTACTGACAGCCTAGGATAAAACAAGAAAAACAGTCATTACAAAACTTGATGAATAAAAATTAATTTCTCAGTTATGGTGGCACAGAGATGTAAATGTTTTCCTCTCCAAAACATCTGCAGAGCCTGGACAACAGATTAATCTGAGAATTATTTCTGTTTACTTATCATGGAAATCTGGCTGCAGGACTAAGTGATTCTCTTCATTAAAAAAATATTTTTACATTTTAGACAGGACTAAACAAAGCAAAGATCTGCCCAGTTTTAACATGACAAGGCAGGAGCTTGAGAGAACAACTGTGTTATCTCTCTACTGCAGTTTTGACGCGCTCTGAAAGGTCTGCAGCATATGCTGGAAGAGACTTGTCAGCAGCTCTCAAAAATAGGCTCTTTAATTAAAACCGAAATGCCAAGCATTGACAAAGAAAGTATTTGACTAAATCAGATGATTGCCAATACTGCCAATTTAGTGAGTTCAGGCAAGAGGGCGAGTTAAGTGAAGCCACCTAATATAAAGCTGATAGTTTTGTTAAGAAAATCCATTATGTATTTGGAGTGTTACAAGCCCACCACTGCTTGATGACTACACTACAACTAGTCGAAACAGTCCCCACCCCTCAAGCCATTTGCATCACTTCGTATTGAAAGAAAACTTCCTGGAAAGTTTGTAAAGCTCTTACACAAATCTGTAAACACAAATTAACATATTGCAAAGTGTTGCACAGAATAACCACCAGAAGAGTTAATCTCATTAAAACATAGCAACTTAAAAGAACAGGGGCATTTTTCTGAGAACATGAGAAGAGTATTCCCCTCATGTACCACTGAATGATACCAAGAAGTTGGCTGCAATTCATATAGCAAAAGGGCTTTTTGGCCTAAGATTGAATTAGACCTCACTCTCCACACCTGCACTTTTTTGTCTAAATATGGTCATCTCCTATGCATATTGCAAAACATTTGTTTCACATGTTTTGAAATGGGCTCAAAATAGCCAGAATGAACACGAAGGGAAAAGAAGTAATCTGCATACATGGCTGGCTTTGTTATTATTTGTTATATTTGTTAACCTACTTTGTTATTGCTCTGTTTTAGCATTCTCCTATGGTACCTAACCTTTACCTCTGTTAAGAATTAAATTAATGAAAGAGAGAAAATTATTACAGATAAGGTCAATGAAAGTTATTTTCTTTGTTTTACTTAACAAGTAACTTTTGTTCATTAATTAGCATATGAAGATATTTGGTAAATCTATTTCAATTACAAATTTCTTTGTAACCTTTAACCTTTAGACAAAGTATCTAGGCAGCATCTGTTAGCACAGGAAAGTAGATGCTGTTCTGGCACTAATACAATACAAAACAAGAAAGACAATATGTTGGGTAACAAGCCTCCAGCATTTGATTCTAACAACGCAAGCATAGCTGCTCTACATTACATGTACTATGTTTAGCTAGAATCAGAATTACATTCTTTACTTATGAACTGTGTTAAAACTTAATCCTTGACACAAAGATATACTATCACCTTTAAAACTGACAAGCTCTTCGAGCACTTGATTGTTCTAAATATAAATAAGAGCACGCAGTTGTCATACCTTCACGTCAGTTCCATCTGTAGGCATGAATTCCTCATAAATATAGGAGCCTGTTTTTCTCACACTGCTTTCAGGAGAATAAACACTGCTTCTGCTGCCAATCTGAAAGATGTATTTTTCCATTAAAAAACTCATAGGCTACTGCTTGAGAAACTTTAAAACTACTTAAAATAACACACTTGTACTGAGAAAACATTTCCTGTACCAAATGAAGCAAGGTTTTGATCATTGCCAAAAGATTTTTGTAAGATTCTAAAAGTGCATTGATAGTGTATGCTAAGAATCTGTAGTAGCTGACAATCTACTGCAAAAAACAAAGGTCCTCATTCAATCTACATGTTCTCCTGAAATTAATTTCTCTGATCTGCCATTATTCCTGTGCAAGCAGGACATGACAGAATTACTCCGCAATCCTGTTAAGACACCTACAGCTTTTCAATAGCTTTAGTACCATACCCTCACCTTTCGAAAGAGCCTCTGGCTTCCACCCCCAGCAGATGTTGGATAATAAATGTAAACATTGTGGTCCTCAGCACTAACTGGCTTTTCTACAAAGGGCTTCTGGAAAATTTCTCCATTCACTTCCACGTGATCTTCCCCTTCAATCAAGTTGCATTCTGAAGAAACAGTGCAAAGAACAGAGATGTAATGGTATACTAAAGAAATGAAATTATTAAGAGATCTGTGCCAATTTTGCAGGTTGAAATAATAATATTAGATCATATCTTCGTTTCTTTGATTTGTTAATGACTGCACAAAGACCTGATCATCACAAGCAGAGTGTGTCTGCTGTACCATGTCTATATTACGTTATTTTAATACTATATTTCAGAATTTCTCTTGATTCCTCCAGTGTCTGACAGGAAATTGTCTCCTGCAGGTACATAAGCTGCATAAGGTGGTATATTTTGCAAATGTTTGGAAGAGAAGGAAGCACTATTTGTCTTTTTTTTCAGTGCCTTTCTCTGAAATACCAGGGAGCTGGCAGGTGCACAGCGCACATGGTGTGGTGTGGTGTCAGCTGCTACAGCACCTTCCATAGGCTAAGAACTGTCTCATACTATGTGATCCATGCACGCTGCATGTAAGATCAGGTCCTCTGGTATCAGTGATCAGGAATCTGGTATTCGGTACTGGTTAACTGCATGCAGCAGCTTTTATTTGACTTTTGAAGCATAAATGTGTCCTTTTTTCCATAGATCATGCAGACATTTTAATGCCAAATTCCCTTGACCTGTCATTGCAATCTCCTACTGTTGCTGTAAGTTTTCATTTTAATAGAAAAAGTTCAGTTTGTTTCCAGGCACACAAAAAAATTAATTCCAATTTATATTCAGAGTGTATCATCTGCAGAAATATGTCTGGACTAGATTTTCATTACATGGCTGCTTATACTCAGCAGGGAAAGTATTCAATAGCCTGACTTGTTTCTGTCAATATTAGTTTCCTAAGGAAAATTACTAATTATTGTAGTTAACATAACATCATGAATGCTCCTCTCTTTGGTGGCACATTAGAATCTCAGTTTGACTAGGGAGGCCCTTATATTCTAGTTGTTCTATGATGTCTGTAAGATGTATGATGTCAGAATCATACTTCTCAGTTGCATACTCATACTGCCTTTGGCTGGGAGGGGGTTAATTTTCTTCACAGCAGCTGGTATGGTGCTGTTTTGAACTTGTGACAAAAACATCTCGATGTTTTTGTTAATGCTAAACAGTGCTTACATGGCCTCAACCCCTTTTCTTTTTCACATACTGCCCCCCACAGCCAGTATGGGTTAATCCACGTTTTAATGCTGGAGAAGAAATCAAATTCTGCATAAATGGATTGTCTAGCCAGTGAAATTTAGCCTTCCACTATGTACATACTCTTCTGCAGTGGAAACAAAGAGATGCTAATGGTTGATAGCTTATCATTGTTGCTTTTACCTTGGGGATTGTTTGGATCACGGTTCAGAACTGCATAGCGAGGAAGTAAAATGCCTTCAGCTTTAAGAATACCATAAACTTCTCTTCTAGAAGGAAAGAACAAATATTGCACAGTGAGCTAGCAAATCCTGCTAATATTTGCATTTTACAGCCCATGAGTAAAGGAGGAGAAAAATAAACACAATTTTTTTTTAAAATCGCACAGG
This sequence comes from Amblyornis subalaris, assembly GCA_018881555.1. NCBI lineage: Eukaryota > Metazoa > Chordata > Aves > Passeriformes > Ptilonorhynchidae > Amblyornis > Amblyornis subalaris. The sequence goes on along the minus strand of JACAXG010000149.1, from coordinate 1,280,346 downwards.
GTAAGGTTTCATATCTAACACTCTACTAATATAATGCTTTAAAGGTCACTGACACAGCTGTACCTTTGCAGTGATCTCTTCAACATCAATAAAAATGCACTTTGCAATGCCAGTCCTTTCCTCTCTGGCAGTGCAACAGACATTTGCACAGAACAATTCTCTTGTTAAAGGAGATTTTCAGCCGTTCATGTTAAAGTTTATCCAGGGCAGCAACTGAAGGCATCCAAAATAGCAAGTCTGCTCCCTGTTCAAAAGGCTCCAGTGTTTATATATTTTGCTCACTATTGTTTTATTACTGTTTGCTGTGCATGAACTGCAGCTCTAAAAGAAAATTCACTTTCAATAACCACACGATCTTTCAGTACCAAGAACTTCTATTAAGTATCATCTTTACAGAAAAAAATACTGTTAGTAAGTCACATGAATTCTACAATTACAGGAGCTTATACAGCTGCTACATATACCTATGCTATATGTATTTTCAGAGTTTAAACTTTTTTATTTTCTAAACTTTAGAAAAATGCATCACCAAATTTCTAACTTGGTAAATCTTCAGACATATCAATATAAAAGTAGTAAAAGAAAAAAACCCACCTAAAGACACATCCCAGAAAACTATGCATTCATTAATAAAGCCTAACATTCTCTGTAATTTTACTTAGACTACTGTACAATCCTGGAATCACAGGATGGTTTGAATTGGAAGAGATGTTAAAAATCATCTAGTTCCAAATCCTCTACCATGGGCAGGGACAAAACGCTGGAACTGCTGCTATGCAATAACAGCGAATTCTTACAGTCTCTGACAAAACCAGCTTGCTTTTACTGGTGATTAGTGTTATTTACCTGTCTTGTATGTGATACTGCATATTCAAGTCATTGATTATGAATGGATTCCTGAGTTTTGCATAGGCAACTGCTTTGTCCAGTGGAAATCCTAAAATGTTTATTAAGACAAACAAATTAAAATTACAAGACACAATGCCAGTAAATAGTTTGGAACCTTCATATACAAGCTTCAAAGTACAACTGGAGACTTAAGTGGAAGAATGCTCCCACAAGTACAAATAAACATAATATCAGTTTAAGATGATCATAAAACTACAGACTTATCTTAGTATAGTCTGCCAAAACTAGTGGTCCTGTCTCCAGTTCCCCCCTCCTCACTTCATGTACCTTTTACTCGCACAAGGCCAGAACTAAGACTTTTATTGCCTCTACTTGAAAATATGATTTTTAACATCAGCCTACTCATCTTTGGTTCACTGCCCAGCCTCACAAAACCCCAAGATATTAGCAAAGATACATGAACCCAGAGACCGAACACTCCCAATGAGAAGTAGAATGCCTTCACAATTATTGACCCAAGTGTTAGATCACCATTTCCACTGGCTTCTTAAGTATTTACCAGTGGAACAGCTATCTTAATACCATGTCACACAAAACTTTCTCAAGCAATGTAAACAATGTAATTTGAAAAGCTTGCATTTTAAAAGTCAGTTGTATTATATTAAACAAGACAAATGAATGACTTCCTAGGAAATCCAATAAACCTACAAGACAAAAAAACTAAAAGGACCTTCAAACATCTTAAATAATTTAGACATCAACAGCATTTGTGGTCTTATTAGAAGATTTACCTTTAGAGTGAAAAGAAATGAGACAGTCACATAAAGGCCAGTTTTCTACTGGCTCATTCAAAATAACATCCTCTTCAAATATCACCACAGTTATATACTTAAACATGGAGAGACGCTCAAGAATTTCTTTCATTGGTTTGGACTTTGATTTCTTAGCCATTGAACAAATCCCAACTACAATTTGTCTTTCTGGTGGCTGGAAAGGAGGCAGGGAGGAAGGCAAAGGTAATTATTATGTTTTCTCAGAACACAACAGGGTTTTAGCAGCACAATACTAGAGCAGACATTTTCTCTTGAAATTCACATGCTACCTTTAAATTAGTATTTAATCAGATAAATTGTTAGCAGATAACAAAATACAGCATGAGAGCATATCACACTGCATCCTCACAAAAAATGCCTCAGAAGTTAAACTGTTTAATAGCTCTACATTACTTTTTGTGAGTATTAAATAACTGTAACAAATAAACACAAACAAAATCTAAGTCAGAAATGTCAAATCTGAACAAAATCATACTTATGGATTACTCTGAAGTTAACTAGTAATTAATTTTTCAATTATGTCATTCTTCTATGTCTAATTAATAGTCACAAGGCTTCTCATCACCTAATATCACAAGTGAATGATGAAAAGGAAAACTAGTAAGCCAGAAACTACTATTCTAGATTTCTGAACTATTTAGTACATAAATAGTTTTGCTTTTTTTGTATACTTTATATTTACTTTCATGTTAAACCTTCAGTAAATTCATTCTGCCAGTGGTACGTGTAAAGGCAACAGCCAATGTACCCCACTGTTTAAAAAGAAACAAACAAAAAACCCACAGAGCAATCCTTTAATTCAACTTATTGCTTTTTGAAAACATAGCCAACTACCTTCCCTTGCTAAAATAGACTCACTGAATTGAGCTATCTGAGCTGCTAATTTTGCGTATTATTCTGCATTGCCAAGTTACTTTTAATCATGGGAAGTGCTTTAGCAACACTGTCTTGCATTTGAATTCTTTAGACATATTTACAATTAGTGAAAATTTAATGTATTCTCCAAAGTGAAATGTTGCAAAAAGAACAAATAATAAACAGTTAAAAAAATGACAACCATGCATAATAAAATTAAGGGTTTGTCTTAAGCAAACTAAAAATTGGTAAGCACAGTGCTAAAATACAATTCAGAACAGTCTATAAGGATAATAAACAAAGATATAATTTAACATTGACTTAGCATGCACCTTCTATACACCAGACACGGAAGAATAAAATGAAAAAAATCAAAAGTTAACTGTGAAGCAGATTGACAACACACAAAAGAAAAGTTCTTGATAATTTTTTCTACCAAGTACCCAAATAAATAAAATAGAGGCTTATGCCATCATCAAGTTCATTCCCAGAACCCAAATTAAGTCTGAAAAGCAGGCACATCGACCTCAGTTACCCTGAAGCTCTGTAAAATCAAGCATATCTACTTCAAAGTTCAAGGTATAATTAATTTTCAGGTGTGCTGTTTTTCCAAACATTATTGGATCATTATCTGAATATGAACAATTTCTCAATTTAGAACACCATTTCAGTACTAGACTAATGCCATTTTTTTAAAATAATGACATATTGAAAAATATATTGAAGAAATATTTTTGAAAAACAGTTACGCTGTAAAAAAATAACGCTAGAGAACAAAGAATAGCAAACACATGCCCCTAGTGTACATACAGAGTCATACTCTTCGTCCTCTTCTTCCCCGTGGTCATAGAAGTGTTCATAATCTGTAGATCTGGCTGAGTCCAGTAATCCTTCTCCATCTTCTCCACCCACGAAGAATCTGGGAGGATCATTCTCTGTTGCGTTAACAGACATGGTTACAAGACCTATAGAGATCTACGTAGAAGCTGCAGGCACTCTGGCAGCAGAGATTCTGGGCATGTTTCCCGCTGCCTCTGGTGGTGTGGGAACACCAAAGTCCCCTGCTCTTTGAAGTCACTTGTGTGGTGTTGCCACTGTGACTGTGTTGTTTACCAGGCACTGTTTAACTGGGATCATCTGCTCATTGCTGGTTTGATTTGCTGCTCCAAGAAACCCACAATATGCTGCTTCCCTGAGATGGTACAACTTTTTAACCTACAAGAAATAGACAAACAAATAAAAGACACACTTGATAAATGGAGATAAAATAAACCCTTCCCATTTAGAAAAAGTATTTGGACATTTACAAAACTCTGAGCAAAGCATCAGAAATAAAACAGTGCATGCCAGACACAGCCTGCACTTTTAGACGTATGTTTAGAGCTGAGGGAATAATTTCAGAATTTTTAGCAAACTACTGATAGAGAAATTTCAAAAATGGACAATAAAACTCACAGAAGTACAAGGTGGCAAATGCACTTTTTTCCTAACTTGAGAAGAATAAAGCGCAGAGTATGTATTTTACATGAAAAATGAAACAAGAAAAATATTCTCCAATATTTACAAAAATTAACTCACTATCCCTGTCATGAGCTTTTTTTTCCACAGAAGTTTTGTGATGAAATGGCAATGGCAAACAGACAAAAGTGCTAATGAAAACATAAAGCCACCATTAGGGCTATTCTTTTATAGAAACCTAGTCTTAAAACCTGAGTGAATCTTTTCTGTGGAAGCAGAATGTATGTGACAGCTTGATGTTTGCTTATTTCCAACAAAGCATTGCCTTATTTTCACACTGGAAAATTAAAAATTTCAGAGATGTTTACTAGCACTGCCCTCTGCCAAAAGTACTTCTAACCACTAAAGTATCAGTGAAGTGAACACATATTGTAGCCTTTTAACCTGTCATGTGAAAATACAATACTGGCAAAATAACTTGTACACAGAAACAGACTCAGAGTTCAGGCATCTGTTGTTTTAACTAGGTAACTATTGCTGTAAGGTGTACAAGGCTTTGTAACATTAATTACAATGCATCACTACTACTTAGAAAATTAACAAGCAGTTACTTGTTTAGAAGCTCATCTGATCCAACAGGTTATGTTAAGTTGTTTATTAGTCAGGTCATTACGCAAGTGCCACTTAACAGTGATGTCTCAGCAGAACTGAATTTGTTTTCAAACATCAGTCAAAATGACTTTGGCTGTCCTATGAACTAAGTGAAGCAATAGTAAATTCCCAGCGGTGGTCAACCATTCCGCTTCCTGTGAAGGTGAATGGTAAACAAAGCAAAAGTTGCCCAGAAAGACTCTGTCCTAAATCAGGGGTTAGGTGTGGGTCAACAATACAGATGTTTCAGATCCATAAGCTGTAACTCAGGTCTGAACAGAAGGATCCTGGACTGACGGAAGAGGATTAAAAAGATTTATTTCTTAAACCTATTTGTTGTGTATCCACTCTCCTTCAATTCTGATAATGAAAATTACTTTCCCTTAGAATGTGAAACTGTAGCTGGTTGCCCTTCAAGCAGTAAGAACAAAATTAAATTTCAAACACCTCATTCATCTGGCTGCCACAAGAGTTAGAAATTGGGTATTGAGGTAAAACAATTTCTAGCAAGCTTCAGAAAGGCTGAGGTTGTTGCCAACATGTACTGGTAACCAACAGAGAATTTTGTCAAGGTATTAAAACCAAAAAAGACCCTCCAAAAAAACCCTGGTAAAGGCTGAAAATGAAGTTTAGCAGTTCCTCTTGCATCAGCTTCCCTCCCACTACCTAAATTCTGTACATTGAAAATCAGTTTCTTAATAGCTTTTCAAAACCTGAGATTTTCTCATAAAGAAGGAATAACAATGACTTGAAACCAATGGAAGGTCTTAAAAAGAGCTCGTTAAGTTTTCCTTCCCCTACCTATTCCTGTAGTGCGCTTTGTGAGAGCAGCAGAAGTTACAAGGTTTGTGTGCAATTGATGACTGGTTATTTCATGGGGATCTCTGGCACAAACCAAGTCTTTATAGCCCAAAAGGATCACTTCTCAAAGGAAGTAAAACCCACACAAACAGATTGAAGGGAAAGAGCAATATATTTGTCTACAAATGACACAAAGATATAACCTGACAAGCTTAATTCCCCAAGAGAACCATCTGAAAACTCAAGCGTTCTGCTACCTTCCCTGTTCAAGAATCTGGAGACTGTTGGCGTTATGAGTAGCGTACACTTCAGCTGCGGCTTCACTTGCAGAAAACAGCCACATCGTTTGCTTGGAATTAACAGATTATTTTCTCCAAGATTAACATTGTTCACCCATCTGAAGGCGGATGAATAACTAGATTGCCACTCCATGCTACTGTCACTAGGCCCCAGAGCTTTCATACAGTTTGTAAAAGTAACACCAAAGGCAACGGATCAAGAAAAGATATTGCCATTTTTCAGGCTTATAAACTACTGCATGAACTCACTGAATTGCATATAAACTGGCATGCTGCTGATGGTTGCCAGCTTATCTCCCTGACAGCAGATGCTGTAAGCTACTGTCATTACCATAAATTTGTGTCAGGATATATTTAATAAATTATCTATTTTTTAGAATTAATGCTTTCAGAGATGGGAATTAAAATTCTTTCCCACCAAATGCTACAATAAAAATCGAGATATCCCCTTCTTTCCTGTGGTGTGTGAAATAAACCAAGAACACAGACAAGCAAAGAGAAATACTAGAGTAAGTGATTGCAATCACAGTGAACAACTTACACAAGCCCCCCAAAAACCATCTACAGTTATCTGACACCAAAACTGCAGTAAGACCATGCTTGAATAAACACATGGTTCTCAAATTGTACACCAAGGAGAAATAGTAAATGGCAGAGGAAGAAGATGAAGCTGTCTTCCTGCTTCAGAAGTACTGTCAGTGCTGATGGGAGAAACGTCCAGTATACGGTGCCTTCTGCAGAATTGGATCTTGCTGCCTCTGGAGCATGGAAGTCCTCCCAGCACCATTTTTCTGTATTAAGAAGCAAGCAGCGGCAGCAACATAGGGGCAGAGACACTTTATGTTAGGTCTTCTTGTACTTGGTGCGTGAGCATAAACCTCATCGGACAGTGCAGGTTAGAAGATGACGTATTCGTCTCAACCATGAACAACTGCACTGTAAGCAAGACAAAACCCAAAGCTTTGTGTTGGAATATATACTGACCTACTTCCAAAGAGATAGCATCAATACCATCCAGGCAACCATCTCCTACCGTGCAATGACCTCTCCAGGAAAAATTAACTAGATTATGCTCTGTTTAACAGATCAAAACGTCTTCTCTTGTTTTGAGAAATGCACTGTTGTTCTTAGAAAGACTTTCAACCAAATGTGTGGCCTGTCTACAACATGGTATGTCTTGGCCAAAAGAGGAAAAAAAAAGGTATAAAAGAACATTCTAAATATGTAAAAAGATACACAGGCAAACTTAACATTAACCTACAAATAGAGCTGTATTTGAATCAGAGATTTTGACAGCCTGCACTCCAAGTTCAGTGTTCACTCCAGTGGTGCACTACAGATTCATCTTCTAACAGAACATTTCTCCACCACCACAAGAATATTCTAAAGGAATTCCATAAGTATATTCTGAAAGAATAAGCCAAACCGCAGTCAGTCCTCCCTAAGTGTTAACAGATATACCCACAGTTTTCCTGTGCCCATTCCACATGTTTCAGCAGCTCAGTAATCTAGCCCCAGTGGTTTCTCATATTTACTTACACCCTAAAGATTAGCATTCCAGTAACTGTCAGCAACAAATCAGCTCAACACAGCAGCAGTGGTCTGAGCAGTCATGAAAAAGGGGCTCAAACTTTTAGCAGCCATGTTGTGAATACTAATAAGAACATATAAAACTCCTGTACAAACAGAAGCATTTCACCACATTTTCTTTCTGTGTCTCTGCAGGCATCAGAAGAACAAATATACACTTTATATACTGCACACTAATGGAAACTAATGGAACAAAACTAGAGTAAAAGTGATTCTCATCTGTTATCTCAACAAAAAAGCCAACGCATCATGCATTAAATAGCTATAAAACACTTCTAAATCATCAACCACTCAGGAAAACAACTTTACAAAATGCCATTATATCAGAACAACTACAAAACACTTGGTGACATTTACATTGTTGAATTTATCAAACAAGTAACTGTACAAGTATTGTAAGTGGTGCTCATCTGTTAGATGATTCTGTACATATATATAGGTAATAGTAACAAAACAGACCGTTTGCCTGCACCTACCCCCATATTACTTCTTTTAAAGTTTCAGTTTTTACCACTGTAGGCATATTCTAACTGCATCCCTTACAAGTTTCCACCAGTTTAAGTTATGTCATTACAACATAAATAATGTTAATAGCAATTTTTCAGGTAGTCTCAGATGAGTTGACAAAAGGTTTTCAGTATTTTCCTGCTAGAACCAGTACAGCTAATATTTTCATTAACAGTACATTTAACAGAAAAAATGTTTGCCTCAGTCCTGCTGAGGCATTTTACCCATTTTAAAATTCCAATTCTGCAATACGATTTATGGTGCAAGAAACCACCAAAGACAGTCAGTTTGTTGGGCTGCTGGTGAAGCAGAAAGTATGAGGAGGGAACCAGGCGGAAGCAGAGGGGAGACAGGAAGAAGAAAGGACCAGTGGAGTCTGAGAGCTGATAGCACCAACTGCAATCTCAAGAACTCTCTGTGCATGTGTGACACCTTTCTACAGATGATTGAAAGAAAGCTGATTATACTTCAAACTTAAATATGAGACATTAGAACTACTAATAAGAGCCCATACTCAAGAACAGCAAATTGTTCAGGTCTGACAAATGATCAGGAAGAAAAGAGACAGGACAGTTGAAAGGCAGAAAAAGAGGGAAAGGATGCCCAAACACACATGCTGAACACAACACTGTGAGTAAACCATATGTGACTTGTTTATTGCTGTACCTTACATAGCAATAGATACATATTCTCTCCAATTTAAAACTGGAGGAAATTCAAACACAAAATTTCTACTGTCATGTAGTCAATAATAAAAAAAACCTAACATTTACACACAGATGTTCTGTTCCACCACACATCCTGTGAGATGCTGAGCAGCAGCTGTTAGCCCATTACTGAGATGGACTAAACCTAAAAGAATATGCTGAGCAGCTCTATCCCAGTACCTCTCAATCACAAAGAATGTTACAATTACTGCCTGATAATACTTTTACACAATAACAAGAAACCAAACTCAAACAACCCAGACAAACAAACCAAACCCCAACAAAAAAACCCACAAAGAAACAAATCAAACAATAATCACAGAAAAAACATGGGGATATATGGGTTTCGAATAAATATTGGAATTTATAAGGTCCAAATATACAACACAAAACTGAGAAAAGCCTTTGGCTCTCTTCATCAAATACAAAATTCAACAGGCTTAAGAAGTTTATCATCTTCAGTAACTCAGCTCTGCTTAGTAACATTGAGCAAGAAACTCCATTGATGTACAACAGAACAGACAAGACATACGCTAAAAAAAGGTAACAAAGGAAAAATATATGTTATAAAGACTACATCACACAGCTTTACAAGAACTAAGTCACCTGCTACAATCTTGCATCAAACAAATATCAAGCTCCAGATTTCACAACATGCTAACATCTTCCGTCATCGTGACAAGAATCTCCCAGCAGAGAAGATGAAAAGTAGCCTTTATTTATTGCTTTTAGCCAGACACCAGATTCTGCCTACAAGCCAAGCACAGCTCTCAGACTGTCATATGAAAAGCCATAATCTATGCAAATGACCACTATGAGCATGTTAAGTTCTTTCTATCTGCAGGAACACTGCAAATATTTTTTACAATGCTCCAGAAGCATTACTATGTAGTAGTTTATGCATTACTCCACCACAAAAATTACAGCAGTTCCCATTCCAAAAGAGACTACCCATCTTTCAGCTTCACTGCACTGAGACCTGAAAAAGGCTTCTTAAGAACGAAGAGGAGTCTCCCTCGCCAGGTAAGTGCCTGCATTGGGTTTACCTTGTAAGGCTTTGGAAGTGAGTGGGCTGCAGGGGTGGCTTCTGTTTGAAGACCCCTGTGTCAGAGCAATTTTCAGCCACCTCCAAGACAGATCTGCTGCTGCCCAAAGCTGAGCCCCTCAGCCACGCAGGTGGTGCCTCTGCTGTAACATGTTTAGGAAAGGGTAAAAAAGACTGCACAGCAGCTGAGAGGGGTGAGAACAACTGAGAGAAACAACTCTGCAACACCAAAGTCACTGAGGAAGGTGGTACTCCAGGCACCAGAGATTCCCCTGCAGCCCGTGGGGAACCCCACACTGGAGCAGGTGGCTGTACCCTGAAGGAAGATGTAGCCCACAGAGAGTCTGTACTGGAGCACATGGCACGAGCTGTGGCCCATGGGGAGGACACATGGGCAGGAAAGCTGTTCCAGGCTGGAACCCTGTTTTAAACAGGGGATCATATTCAGTGCTCAAGTGGTTCTTCATTGACGAATAAATTCATATATTAGAAAACTTATGTAAAACGTGTAATTGTATAGTAAAAAGTCATAGAATGGTTTGGGTTGGAAGGGTCCTCAAAGATCACTTCGTTCCAACCCTTCTGCCATGGGCAGGGAACCTTCCACTAGACCAGGCTGCTCTGAGCTTGATTCAACCCGGCCTCGAACACTGCCAGGGATGGGACATCCACAACTTCTCTGGGCAACCTGTGCCAGTGCCTCACCACCCTCTCAGCAAAGAATCTCTGCATAACATCTAACCTAAATCTCTTATTCCTCAGCTTGAAGTCATTCTCCCTTCCCCTATCACTACAGGCCATTGTAAAAAGTCTTTCTCCAGCTCTCTTGTAGTCTCCCTTCAGTTACTGGAAGGTGCTCACAGAAGGCCACCAAATTTGTCAAACTCACCTTAGGGATGTCACACTGGCTGTCATCCATCACCTTCTTATTTTCCAAGTGCCCCAGGAGGATCTGCTCCACGATTTTGCTTAGTAGGCACCCAGTACTCAACGAATGTGTTGTCTGGGCAAAAAAACTACTGCACTGTTACTCACACTCCACCTTCAGCAGTAATGAATACATGCAGATGCTTTTAACCACACTCTTTTCAGCTTGGTGGTTAGGACACGCTTTCGATGAACAGAAAACCTCTGAGACAGGAGAGAACAGGGACAATACATGTCCTGTTCCATTCAACTGTTCATAACCCAATTTCACTTTCCCCATACACCACTAGGTGTTTGGTTTGTTTTTTTTTTTTGTTTTTAAGGTGGCCTCTGGGTTGCTTTTTACAGGAGAGGACTTGCTCATCAGCATTCCAAGCAGAAGACAGGTCCTTAGTGTGCCAAATCTTACCAGTGAGACACTTCCAAACATCCATTCTCAAGCATCAGGAATCCAGAAATACCCACTTTACTGGCATTTCCTACTGGAAAAACTCTGCTTAGTGTTACCTACAGGAGCACTTCACATTTCTTAAAATTCTGTACAGCTAGGCTAGCTAACAAGCTGCAGTTGCGTAAATCTTCTCCTTGGGACCTTTATTATTTTCCAAGAACTTTGCCACCTAAATGTTTGTGCCTAAAGTAATATTTCAGTCTGACCCTCTGTATTACAGCAGCTCAGGGTACAGAAAACTGAGAAGAGCTGTGCCATGCCATGTGAGCCAGGATTCTGTAAAGAGGCCAACTTCGCAGCAAGGAAATATGTGCCTTCTAGGTTGCTGACGAATAAGATTTCTAGTCTTAAAGCACAACTGTTGTAGTTTTCAAACAGTAATTACTTGGCTGATTTCCCCACGTCTGCTTTCTCTCCTAGTAATTATATAGTTAGTTAGGCAAAGTATCTCCAGTGATTCAGAATTACCAAACCTAAAGTGAAATAACTTTTCAATGGGTCTTTTCCTGACCAAGTTCTTTGCTCGCAGAACTTATTTTTCCCTAATCTCTCACCAGCAGAAAAGTAATTTTTCAGCACATGCAAAACTCTCTGAGATTTATCTCCAGATATTGCAGCATCACAGGGCTTCAACTCTCTGGTTGAAACTGCAAAAGAAACCATGACTATGCTTTAACAGAAGTGTTAAAACAGCCTCAAGTGTCTAGAAAAACCCATCTGGTAAATAACACTCTCTTACCTCCTAGATAGAAAGGCAGTATGTTTTTAAACTGGCAAACTACCCAAACTGACATCTGGCATGTGTTGTAAGTGTTTTCTGCACAGCCACAGAACAGATAACCTTCACATTCATTAGCCTCCAAGTTCCTTTCTAAATCAAACCCTGTCAAACACATCACATAAAGGCATTTATGTTTGTGGCAAGTTTGAATGTTTCAGGAAAAGCTGGCTTCCAAAATTTTAAAGATCCCACTCACAGATGTCAAAATAGCTTCTCCAGATTCTCACAAGAAACTTTACTTTGACTTTGTAGAGATGAGAGTTTTTCCAAAAAACCAATCTGTACCCAAGTTCACTGGGCTCAGCCTCTGGAGGCCTGATACGTTCTAACCACAACTGCCAAAAGGGTGAAACTTTCCTCCATAGAAAGAATCAGACAACCAAGACAAGCCAACTAGTATGAAACTTCGAATTTCTCACATATTGAACCGTAAAAGGCATGTTACATCACTGCACACCACAAGAATAGTTTTACATAGCAAGAATAGTTTTGTTACTGATCGAACCAAAACTTACTTACTGAGACAAAGATGGATTCAATGGGAATTACAATACTCCAAGGAAAACAATTAACAAGCTTAGCTTGTTACCAGAGTACAAAGATGATGCAGAAGGGATGCAGAAAAGATGGAAAGATAGCGGGTTAAACAGATAGAGGGAAACAACGTTTAGAAAGAAAGATAAAACATAATGCAAAAACACTGTAACAAAGAGCTATGAACTTCTTCCAAATAGAAGCAGTTTGTACGAGAAAGAAAACCACTTATTTCAGTGCGGTTATGATACTGATCTCCCCCAGTCTTCCTGCTTGTGTGAGAAGAGTGGCTAATTACAGTCAACTACTAAAGGGCAACAGTAGAAATGCCAAAACCCCAGTATTTTCAAAGCTAACCAATGCTCTGTAAAGTTCCCACGTTCTAGAAAACACCACGAGAACAAAGATAAATTACACAGAACACTCGCGCTATACATCTCTCCCATCTCGCTCCTGACAGGTTATTTTCTAGTTATGACATGTAATCAATTGTCAGCTTTGAGGCTGCTGCTGCCTTTTCCTCCCCTCCCTCCCCTTCATTACAGACAGCAATCTCCCTTGTCTCAGCTAATTTCACACTGAATTTATCGTCAGTTTTTGGGATCTTAACAGAGTGCTCCAAGAGCAGAGCTTCAAGGGATGCTTCATCACCTCCCTCCCCATCCCCGTTTAGGCACACACCGCCTTTCATCTCGTGTCCCTCTGTACCGAAAGGCTTCGCCTGACACTGACAGCACCGCACGCTGCAACCCCACACACCCGGCGTGCGACACTGCCACTACTCCAGCGAAACCCTGTCCGAGAGCAGAACGACCCGCAGACAAAGCGCTGGCCGCGCACATGGGCCGTGCCCGCCGCAGCTCCCGCCGCAGCTCTGGGCGTGCCCGAGGGACACGCGGGGGAGCCTGCGGGGCTCTGCCCACCCCGCGCTCCGGGGGCCAGGGCCGGTGCCCGCCGCACCCCCCGCCCGCCCCGCTCCGCCCCCCTCCGCCCCCGCTTCTCACGGGAACTCCCGCTCGCCGCAGGCACCGTGCTGCCTACTCGCGTCCCGGCCGGGCCGGAGCTGCGCGCTCCCGCGGATGGGAAGGACAGGAGGAGGGAAGGGCAGGAGGGCGCGGTCACCTCACCTGCCCGCGGCGGCCCCACGGTCCTCTCAGGAGGCGGTGCCGCCGCTGCCCCGCCCCCTCCCCTCCGTCCTGCCACTTCCGGGGGCGCCACAAAAGTCTCGGGGCGCCGCCAGGGCCGTGGCTGCAGTTGGTGCGGCTGGGAAGGGGCGGCACCCCGGACGGGCCGTGCCGTGCCGTGCCGTGCCGTGCCGTGCCGTGCCGTGCCGTGCCGTGCCGTGCCGTGCCGTGCCGTGCCGTGCCGTGCCGGTACCTCTGCCGGAGCAGGTGCGTGCCCAGAGCACGGCGGCCGTGCCCGCCGAGCGGAGCCGAGGGGAGGCGGGGGCCGGTGGCGGGCAGCAAAAAGGTCGCGTCGGCGTCGCGTCGCGCATGCGCGGGGCTCTGCCGCACGGCCCTGGGGGACGGCCGCTCGGGACCGCAGCTCCCAGCGTGCGCGGCGCGGTGCATGCTGGGGGCTGTAGTGCTGTGGGCAGGAGGGAGAATGCGGAGGCGCTTTCCCGGGGGGAATCACTGCCGGGAATTCGGGATGGCGGCTGACAGTTCCGCGGGCGGCAACCCGCGGATTCGCGTGCCTACCCACTCGGCCTTCCAGACGCCCGCCCCAGCCTTCTGTCATGCTTGCAAAAACAGGGAGGGATGTAGGCGAGTCTGTCAGTCTGATTTACACGGTTTTGGGAGCACTTTGGTTAGAAAAGCGATGTTTTGAAATTGTGTGCTGGAGAGAGCTTATGAGAGAGCTGGAGAGGGACTTCTTACAAGGGCACGTACTGACAGGACGAGGGGCAGTGAATTTAAAGAAAGAGGGCGGGTTTAGATCAGATATTAGGAAGAAATTCATTAGTGAGAGGATGGTGAAGCACAGGTTGCCCAGAGAAGTTGTGGATGCCCAATCCTTGGAAGTGTTGAAGGCCAAGTGGGATTGTGGCTTTGAGCAACCTGGTGTAGTGGAAGGTGTCCCTGACATGGCAGAGGGGTTGGAAGTTGATGGTCTTTAAGGTCGCTCCCAACCATTCTGTGACTCTGTGATTCAGCGCTCTGCAGTAGTGACACAAGAAACTAAATACCTAGGAAGGAAGTTCATATTAGGCAGCAATCCAGCGGGCTGTTGGAGCACTTAGTAGTTTGCTGGATCAGGATCCTACTAAATTACTGTGTATGGATGCCACAGTGCATTCTTTCCTCATTGGCTTACCTAAGCTCTTCCAAAGTCTTGTAACAGAAACTGCCATGGAAGGAATGAGGATAGGGTGTCTGTTTAGCTGAAGCATAAGCTGTGGTCCTTCTCAGAAGTACCATGTTGCTGTGCAACTTCATTTTGTTAAAATCAGTAATTTTGGATTCCATGGAGAATATTCGGTGTTTCAGGCAAGTTTCAAAAGTACTGGAAGAATAAAAATGGTTCTGTAATGTCTGTTCTTCCCACATGTGGAAGTCTGTGTCAAGCCACAACAGCCTATCATCCCTGTGGTGAAGTGACAGGTCATACCTGACTAGTTTTGACTTCAGACCATGCACTGGTAACTCAAGTGCAGGACTGGCCTTCAGGAAATGCCTGAATGAGACTTGAATGTATGCCTCTGGCAAATGGAATATTTTAATTGCCCTTCACCAGTGCTCTTTTACTGTCAGAAATACCCATTAACTAGCTCCTTTTAAACAACAGAAACATGAATTTATTTCATGAAAGCCTGACCTTCCTTTCTGCTGTCAGTTATGCAATTTACCAACTCTGTGGTTAGTTTGGTGTGTGCCATCAGATGTAAATTTGCAGGAAACTGCTTTGTCAGAACAACCGTGTGTTCTGGCTCTTCTTCTCTGTTCTGAAACACCCTCTTTCTTCACAGGCAGGATTGTGGTGGTGAGAAATACATTTGTGCTGGCTCTCTCAGGTATGAAAGTTTTAATTAAAAACACAAATGTTGCATGACAAGAGACTTGCCTGGTTTTCAAAACCAGCTCTAGGTTATACAAAATGGAGTGTTCAGTGTGGCAAAAGTCTTGTCACATTTCGAATGGGAAGTTCCTGGCATGCATTTGCCATTGAAAACACAGCAGTGCTTAGCCCAGTGTGCAGGTTCTATAAATAACATACAGTATTTCGTGGGAGGAACAGAATAAATAAAAGCAGGCATAATCACTCTTAAGAGCTTTTTATCTCCTTCCCACCACCAGCATGGTAAAGGTAGGTGAGAATCCATAGATTGAAAAATGGATGTCTTTTCTTACACATTTTGCTTTCAAATAGCATCACCACATAATGAGGTGGTGTGCATTCTAGAGTGACTGGATACTGTCACTTCCCCATAATTATATGCCGCTCAGCAGGTGTGGCTGACAAACTAATTACTCTTTTTATCAGGCTATGTGTTGTCACAGTCTAGCATTGAAACAGTGGCAGAATAAAGAAGAAATTTAGTTAATGCTGTGGATAACCAGCATTCACTATGAAATTATGACATGGCAGACCCCAAGCCTGCTTCTGCTCCTGCAGACATTCATGAGGGCAGGATTCAGCTGCTGTTTCGTCTTCACTTTCGTTTCTGCTGAAACAGGTTTGGAAAAAACCAAACCATTGAAATCACATAGAGCCTACATGAATAATTCTGCCTGTGAATATTTTGGATTTTCACTATTGCCTAATTAATTTGATGCTATTCTTGCCAGACCCAAACATTTCCTGTATCAGTGACCCATTTTACTAATGATGTTTTAGCTTATTAATATGGTCAGAGAAGTCAGCCTGTGAAGGAATGAATTGTTACCTCTCATGCAGAGTCTGGTTTAGAACTTCAGAATCTAATTCTCAGATGAATTAGTGAACAAAATAAATTTCCATCAGTTTCTCTCTGTGAAGTTGTTTTTTTACTATTTGTCTTCATGGGTTTTTTTCAATGAAGGTGGATCTTTGGTCATATCCAATCTCCAGCACTGCTGCATTTGAGAGCTATCCAAAAATGAGAAGAGCACTTTCTTTCTCTCTGATCCCATTTCCTTCCCCTGTCCAATGAGTGTAGTAGAAGTCCCCATTGTATGGAAATCTGAAAATATAGTTTGATGAAAACAACTCTGCTTAGAACAAAATAAGTGTTTCAAGCAGTGTTTCTTGTTGCTGAAATTGACAGTGGATGTGTACGGTGGGTGGTGTACCATCTTGTTAGAGGCTACATTACCAGGATGCCTCTGAGCTACCGAGAAATCAGTAAAAACTTGGAGACGTGCTAATAAATTCTGTGCATTTTGTTCAGATTGGCGATGGTTCGTAGTGGAAAAAGCGGTGGTCTCCACCTGAAGCAGATTGCATACTACAAGCGAACAGGGGAGTATCATCCCACAACATTATCAAGTGAAAGGAGTGGAATCAGGAGAGCAGCCAAAAAGTTTGTTTTCAAAGGTAAAAATTTTCTCTCTAATTACTCTGAAAATGGATACTAAGGTGAAGATTTGCTAATACGAAAAAAGGAAAAGTGGGATCTTTCTCTGCAGCGTTCTGTGATTTTAGTTGATGTTCTCTGTGAAATGCTCTGCAAATCCCTGGTTAATATGTAACAGGATGTTTATAGACATGCAAACTCGATCTGCGTTTCTCCATTCCAGGGGGTGGCTATGTATCTATCTAAAAGCCAAACCTTGTTTTATACACTGCAGAAATATGGAGTCACTGCAATCCATAAATCAAAGGATTACAGAAAGGGAAATGCAGATCTGCAGCTGTAGACAAGGAATGCTCCATCCAGTGTGGGGGGTGCTGGGGGATGGCTGGGTAGAAGTGCAAGGATAACCTTGCCATCAGTCACCTGAGAGCCTCCAGGCCCTTCCCAGCTTAATTGCAGCCCTAGGAGATATATGAGCCTTTGTAGTCTGCTGTGCCCTCTCAATCCCATCAAATCTGCCAATTCTGTGTGGAGAGAAGGCAGGGAGGAGTTAAAGCTGTGACTCACAGTGTCAGGTTGCTGGCGGGCCCCCAACAACTTCACAGACAACAGTCTCAACACTCATACCACCCCATTTCCAGCCCCAGTGTTTCAGTCAGATGTCCTTTGGGAATGTTGTTTGCATTCTGACTTGCCCTCGTAACTCCTCATGTCCAGATTAATAAACATGGATGAATTAATGGCTCTTTGGGGGACTTAATTGAAATATTTGTAAACAAAAAGCTATGTTTACACCAAAGTGAACTTATTGTAATAAATTCTGTTCTGAGTCATGCTGAGTTGTTTAGTAAACTAAACAGAAGACAAAGCACTTGCATATAATTTGCTGGTACTTTTCTTCTTTCAGAAAACAAGTTGTTCTATGTTGGAAAAGACAGGAAACAAATGCGCCTGGTAATTGTTTCAGATGAAGAGAAGAAAAAGGTCCTCGAAAAATGCCACAAAAATGCTGCTGGCACCCATCATGGTATATCAAGGACACTGACTTTAGTGGAGTCTAGTTACTACTGGACCTCTGTAACAAACGATGTCAAACAGTGGGTATGGTCTCATAGCTACAGGATACTGTATGTGGTCTGTTACAAATATTTTGTAATCCTATGAACTTTGACACAGCAAGTACCTGGGCTGCTTCATGAGGAGGAAACGTGACCTTACAGTCACGCTGCAAATGGTCATCTTGGCAATGCATGATGTTTTTTTCACTCTTTTATTACTGACCAGAGGCTTGCACTCTGCTGTACCCTGCAGTGGTGGGGACCCATAATCTCTTTTAGCAGGCAGAGTACATCTGGCCCTTGAGAGTGATTTCTCCTGCAAGGGCTCTCCCATGTTCTGGTTAGGATGCAGTGAACCATCATGAGGATATGTGGCCAGAGTAGCTGCCAGCAGATAAGAATATGAAAGTGGTGTCTCTGCTTTGCAATTAGGTGTGTTCAGGAAACAGTTAAACAAACCACTGCTTGGGAAAGTTCCTTCTTCACCCAAAGATACCTGGGCAGGTTTCCCTGGCAGAATTTGATCCTTCAGGAAACTGTATGTAAATGTCCTTCAAGGCAAAATTACTATTGCTATCAGCTTGCTGTATCACCTGAATGCTTTGAGTTCATGTGCAACTGTAACATGAACTGAAAATGAGTCTTTCCTTTCAATTCAGATTGGACAAAGGGGCTCTGTCCCGTAGATTAAGCTGTTATGCATGGAAGATTATGTATACTGCCAGTGTTTTTCAGCCACAGCATACGTACATGAGCCAAAAGAGGAATGATTAGGACTATCTTTCAGTCCCAGCTGCTTCATACTTCCTTTAGTATTTATTAGTGATGGATTTTGAAGTTTGTACTGTGGACTTGAAAGAGCACAGTACTTTCAGGGTGGAGAGAATTCAGCTATGACTTCTTTTAGAAGTCCTTCTCCTGGCCTTCAGTATTGTTTGGTTTTGGTTTGGTTTTATGCTGGGTCTGAAAAATCTGAGAGTAAAAAATTGTAAAAAAGGTGATAAAATGAATTTGTTTTGCATTGCCTGGTCTGACCTGATTTGCAGGGAAACAGTGAAGATCTATGATTCTGATGATTGTCTTAAGACTTCACCGTTGCTTTTTATTGACAGCATCTTCCCTGATGTCTTCTCTAGGTGTATGCTTGCCAGCATTGCCAGGTGGCAAAGAACACAACAACTGCAGTGCCCAAAACACACCCTATCAAAGCAGAGGACCCATGGACAGCAGTCTCTATAGAGCTAATGGGACCTTTCAGTGTTACCAACGGAAGCCACAAATACATCATAATTATGACAGATTTGTTTACAAGATGGACTGTTATCTTGCCACTGCATGAAACTTCAGCAGCTGAGATTGCTAAGGCAATCATAAATGTGTTTTTCTTATATGGGCCAGCTCAAAAAATGCCTATTGATCAAGGGAAGGAGCTTGTTTATCAAGTAAGTATTTACATGGCTGGTTAATAAACCTGCCCCCTCCCCCAAGAAAAAATACATTTTCCCTTATATTAAATTTGAATTTTGGACCATCCTTGAGAAAGAATGTGGTATTTTTTTTTCTTTAATTGACAAAATAAAGAATTTAGCTTATACGAAAAAAGTCAAACCAATTATTTGCAATTGTAACATTATGCAACATTTCCCAGGGCTTTATTCTTTGTAAAAAGATCAAAGCAAAATTGTTTCCTGGCAGTCATAGTGCAGGTTTTGTCACTCACTTGAACTGGCATGAATTTTCACACTGCAGCCTGCTCTATTTCATTCATCCATATTGCCCAGTATAAAAATAGCTAAGGGTATTTTTGACATTGGCCTGTAGTGATTATGAAGGACTTATCACACTTTGTTCCTTTCAGAAACGATGAAATCATCAGACTGTGATTTGGAGGTAATGGCAGATTGAGTTATGTGGCAGAAATGTGGTTAGAAACCACCAATCACTGGCTCCTAAGCTATACTTACTTCTTTAGCTCTCAGTTGCAGCCCTGGAGTGTTTCATGCCAATATGTATGCCAGACTTTTCTCAATCACCATCATATCAACAAAAAGGATGGAAAACTGAGTTTGTTTACTTGAAATGGGATACAGAAGAGGGGAAATGATCACTAATTGTGTTCTTTTTCTTTTGAAGATAAATGAAGAACTGTTTGCATTGTTTGGAATGAAACAAATTGTATTGTCTTATCCTCAGACAGATGATGTAAATGACAAAATGTCCAAAACAATCAAAGCTTTCCTTAACAAGTACTGCATTGACCATCCAAATGATTGGGATGAACATTTGTCTGCTATTGCCTATGCTTTCAATTTGACAAATTTGGTATGTGAAGGTTCTTCCTCTTTTGGCTGAAGTCCTCCAGAATGCCTGCAAGTCTGTATGCTAAATTTGCTTGCTTTTGGTCCCCATTTAAATAGGAGCCAGATCAAAACACCCCGTATTTCCAGATGTTTAATCGTAATCCACATGTTGTTGACCCCATGAATATATGTGTGGAAGGAGAATACAGTGTGTTTGCCAAAATATTTGAAGCAACTAAAAAAGTCAGTCAAGCACTGGAAGAAGAGAAAACCTCAGA
Source organism: Amblyornis subalaris (assembly GCA_018881555.1). Classification (NCBI taxonomy): domain Eukaryota; kingdom Metazoa; phylum Chordata; class Aves; order Passeriformes; family Ptilonorhynchidae; genus Amblyornis; species Amblyornis subalaris. The sequence goes on along the minus strand of JACAXG010000149.1, from coordinate 1,259,927 downwards.
TTGCCAGGTAAATGTTATTTACTAGTAAGAAGACTGAAGATTAAAAAGATGGAAAAGCCTTAAGCAGAAAGTATAACCTTTTAAAATAATGTGGGGGTTGGTGTGGTGGTTTTTAGCTTGTTCTTCCCCTGTGATCCCTGCACTTAAGTGTAACAAATCATATATGTGTTTGGAAGCAGTAACCTTCAAAAAGACCTATTGTCAGAAGTTTACTACTTCTGACTTAGAGGGCAGAAAAGAGAAGCTGAATACTATTACCTATGGACTATTGATTTATGAAGATAAAATCAATTTCTTCATCACTTTGCAGTCCTATATAATTATGAACTGCACACATCCAGAAACACTCAATGTCATGCTTAAATGCTGTTAACCAATGCTACGAGAATGCATGATTACTTTTGGAAATAAAAATGTGATTTATATGTGTCTTTCTGCAGGTGGAGAAAAAAACTTCAGATGAACCAAAAATCAGAAATAAAATCACAGTCAAAAGGAAGCCAAAACAATTAAATACTCTTCGACTTAAAGTTGGTCATGAAGTCCTCAGACAGAGAAAAAACTGGTGGAAAGATGGTCGTTTCCAGTCAGAATGGGTTGGTCCTTGTATTATAGATTATATCACAGATAATGGCTGTGCAATATTAAGAGATGCCACAGGATCCAGGTTGAAAAGACCCATTAAGATGTCTCACCTCAAGCCATACATAAGAGGGTCCAGTGAAAAAGGTGTTTATAATATTTTTTTAAATTTGTATTTTTTATATGTGTAAAAAAGGTTGGCATTTTGGGGTTTTTTTAACTTCTCTGTCGTGTCTTGATGTATCAGAATGAACAAGTATCATTCACTCACCAGTGGGAGTTAAATTAGCACACGTAATAATGTAATAGCAGTAATTTTCAGTAAGGAGAACAGGGAGTGTGAGTGACGTCAAACCGATGTAGAGCATGGAACAGAGCTCATGAATCATGTTTAAAGTCTTAATAAAAATAGCCTCTATTAAAGTTGCATCTGATCACTGGCTTGGCTTTATTTGTGCTGGCTGATGGAAGCATAAGAACATGCTAGAAGTACAAGTAGGCTGAATTGTGTTCAAGCAGCATTTTCTGACTGTTTCTGTTTTGCTGTTGATGGGATTCACATTAATTTTGCTTGTGCAATGGAAACTTTTTTTTTACAACATCAGAGTGTCCTCTAAAGCCTTAAAATAGAAAGACTACATCAGAGAACTGATTTTGGAATAGTCTATGTTAAACTGTGCTACTGAAGAAGAAAATACGTTTTTCTTACCAGGGCAAATAAAATTGTCATGATGTGCAGTAGGATGGCTAGAAATTCGTAAAGATTTGGGTAACTAGCCACTGCCCTGAGTCTTAGATATTCAGCATGTCCTTTTGCAAACCGATCAGTGGCAGCTGTTTCTCTCCTGCTCATGCTGTCTTTGAGTCACCACAGGTATTTTGAGGAAAATTAAATGCTTGGTGTTCAGAAGACTTCTGTCACAGAACAAACTGTTTCTTACTTCAGAGTTCTTGAAGAGCAGAGCAATTCCCACCCTACTGGCACGTGGTTAAGCTTTGGTTCTTGAAAACACATAAACTACATTGAGATGGTAATTTCTTCCATCACCTCTGAGGCATTTGCCAAGCTGAAAGTAATTGTGGAATTGCATGTAAGAAGCTGGTATTTATGTCAGTTGTCAGTTATGGATTTCATAACCAACACACCAATTTCACGTCACGTCTCGGGGCCACTACTTCTCCTTGGACGATCAGTCTGTGCCCTCCAGTTCCTCATGAAATTGCTGATGCATGAGGAGGAAGTCACAGGCGTATCAAGCATGCAGATAATGTACAGCTGTTACAAAAACTTTGGTAAATTGTGTCACTGTGTAAAAAGTTAAATTAGTTGTCTTTGTAGTATCAAAGCCTAATATGTTTATCACTGAATACTGCAGAAGCAGTGTGTAAACGTAGAATTTATTCCCTTTTTCAGGAAGTGACTGTCCTGGTCTTGGCTGGGATAGGGTTTGATCCCTCTTTCTCTCTCTCTCCTTCTCTCTCTCTCTCTTTCTCTTACCTACGTTACTTACATTTTGAACTTTTTACGGTTTAAAAAAGCCTGTTGTATGTTGCACTAAGATTTCCCAACAAGAGCTTGGAGAAACCACATTTCTCTGTGTGCATGCACAAAATGAGAGAATCTGCATGTCCATTTATTTAAGGTATTAGTTCAGAAGGTGACTGATAGATGTCAAGCTAGTCATTGACCCAGCTAAGAAAAGCTCTTAATGTGGAACATTGCAAGCATTATTTTGTGGATGTAATGAGATGCCAAACATTTGATGCTCAGTGAAACTGGGAAAGCCACACTATCAATCTGCTGTCACTCAAACATTCTTGTCCTCTTTTGGAAATTGTTTTGAAAAGTTAGCACCTCACTAACATCTTAAGTATGGCTTGAGGGATCTAAACTAATGCCTACTTTCCTTTTACAGACAACCCTTACTTTCTACAAGGTGCAGTAGTTGTTGACCATGACTATATTGGCTTATCGGAAAGATCCAATAATTCAAGCCACCCAGCCTCTGTTACTGAAGGGGAAATAAATGCTTACAGAAGAGATGTCATGTCTGCTGTACAGATTCCACCTGCAGCCTGCAAAGACCAAGAATCAACGGATGGTAAAAATGAGTCTGAGCTCAGAGGAGATCACTGCATTGAACCAAACACTGCAAAGCCAGAGCAATGGCCTTCACCTTGTTGGACCCTTCAGGCCAAGATAGAGGATACTTAAGCATAGTCTTCTGTCACATTGCATTGCCAAGCAGTTTGGAACTACTGTGGCAAGACTGAAAAAAGTTTAATAGCTCCAACTTACTTAGCCAAATCCACTTTACTACTTTATTAATGTAAGGGTGCTGCAGCTATCCACTGGTTAATTTGTCTGGGTGTTAAGAAAAAGCACATATTCTGATCATGCATTTAAATTTTAGACTTTGTTGGTAGAATTGCAGTGTGACCATGCCTTACTGTTGTCCTCTCAGGACACAATGCATCATGTCACTATAGTCACCTTCTTCATTTAATCCTTAGATGACTCATTCCTAATGTGCACTGTGAGATGAATTTAACCTAAGCAACTTGTTGCAAATTTTCCACTATGGAGAAGTTCATGTCTTCCTTTTCCTGTTATGTAACAGTTTTCTCTTCTTTCTGGGAAGCTGAAACATCTGGCCTTTACAACTTTTAATTTCTAGTCTAATCCACAGTTTTAAGATCTCACAAAACAATAAAACTGCCAAAATCAAATACATGTAGTGTTCTGTGCATGAAACAATGAGGGCTTCAGCTGTTCCCTGGTCACCAAAAGTCTGCTAGAGTGGGCAGTTTTAGTATTTCAGGCATGTGAAAAAATACTAAAAGCATTCAATATTCATTTGTGCTTTTTTCACAAACATCTGGTTCTCCATTACAGTTACATCTTCACTGAGTCTGTACACATTGGGAGATTTCCACTGACAGTGGGCTATGAAAGGTGAAGCACTGGTATTAACTTATTCTCTGATTTTTTGAGTAAGTTGTTAGTGGTCTGGACTTACAGTCTTCTCAGCAGGATCTCAAAGTCAGCTGCACAGGAATTTTTTCATGTGGAAAACTGATGCATGCAAGTCAGTCCTTTTTACAGGGGCTTGACGTGAAGATGAAGAGAACTAGCAGAAAACTGAATTGAGAAATTCAACAACTTTTATGTGATGCTGTGGAAGATTTGTTTGTCTTGCTCTCTGAATGCCTGTGTTCCCTCTCATCTCTGCTCCTGAGTATCATGTGATTATAACGCAGGTGGAGGAAAGTACAAAATTGGAGAACAAGGCAGTTGTTTGTAAGATTCATTTTTGCTTTGGTAGGTGCAAAAGAGAACCAGCCCCGCTTATTTTTTTCTTCCTTCAAGTGATCAGTTCCTCAATTAGGTACAGTACAGCAGAGCTGTTTTCTGGAGAAGTTCTGGGGTAATGCAAGTGCTGTGGAGTTATTGGAGCTACGCTGGAGAGAAAGAAAATGCTGCAGTGAGAGGGGAGTGAGCAAAACAAAAAAATCATTTAACATACTGCTGATTGTTCAAGCTTCCTGGTAATTTTGATCTACTGTATTAAAAAGCAGGCATTAGTGTCATAAAAGTGCACTGAAATGTGGCCTTCTCTGCATGGGGGATGTTCATTGAAATAAAATACAGGGGTTTCAAACAATTGACATCAAAAACAGTCACTGGAAACTGAAAAAAATCCCCACAAGGAAATGTGAGCCATCGCAAGCAGCACATTGTGCTTGGGGAAGCTCTCACCCCAGCCCCAGTAAAGTGTGTTTGTGACCACACTAAGTTGTGACCTGCCCACTTTTGGTTTGTATTTTAACCAGCTTGAATAAATACATAAATGTCCTTCTGTACTATTTCCTTACTGGCACACAGGTTTCATTTAAAATGAGACAATAGCAAAGGACTATTTAATAATTCTTAGAATTCTTAGCAATTCTGTTTACTAACAGAGTTTATGCCCTCTTGTGGCAAGTTGTTTAGAGGGGAGGAATAGAATGGAAAACAACATGAAAGAAAGTGCAAATTTCCTCATACCTCCCAGCCCAGAGCTATGATTGTTTATCCTCTGGGTATGCTAATAGCGCTAATTACCACCTCAGAGCTTGATGAAAAACACCATAAAAACATCTGCTAGTGAAAAGACTAGACACTGTAACACTCAAGACTGTTTTCCTGTGGAATGAAAACCTTTCTTGTCTCTTGTTGGAATACCTCCTGAACTTTTGTATGATCTTTGCCCATTCTGTGTGAAAGTTTTCCTGCTTTCTGCTACAGATGTTTTAAAATGTCTTTCTTCCTTTCTGGACATTCCCTGCAGGAGGGTACCACTGAGTCATGATTTGCTTTTCAGAGCAAGGATTTACCAAATCTAGAAATACCACTTTGGAGAACCAGATAAATGTCTTTTATTCATTTGCTTCTGAGTGACATCCCTGTCAATGATGTTTTGCAGCACCCATCATTGCTCCAGCGACCTAGCATCAAAATGGTTGCATAGTAGCCTTCTTGGTGCTTTCAGATGGAATTTTTGGGGCAATGCAGTGAAGTGGATACACGCAGTTAATTGTTTACCTAAAAGTAAAGCCTGTGAGCTATAGGGTCCCACTAGCTGGTGAACGCTCAGCATGGCATCTCAGCAGCTGTCATTGTGGGCCTGATCAGAGTATGGCTGCTCACCTGTGAATTCCACACAAGGAAATACCATGTTAGAAGTCCCCAGGACCAGACACTGTTTTAGATTAGAAGGCCAAAATTGACACAAATAAGCAAGATTTAGCAGTGTCTTCAAAGAAATGGGTACAACGCTCTTCTGCACATATTAAACCTGCTGGCCTCCTGTTTACATCTAGATAATCAAATTATGTAGAAATCTGGAATTAAAAGGAAGGCTCTTCCAGATAGAAGTAGCCAGACAGTAAACCGAATTTTAAAACATTTGGTTCAAGAGCAGTTAATCCTGAGAGGTGCAGTCTCCAGTCAGTTCTCCTCTCAACTTGTATACAGATGAAGGGATATGCAGCAACCTCCCTGCACTGGTAGTAGAAGCAGGTATGCCAATAAACAAGAAATGTTGTAGGAAATACAGCATTTCCCCTCTGCCAGGCAGTGCTGCCCTGCTACAGATTGCTAGTGCAGTGATTTGCAGATCTCATGGATACAATTCTGTAATTGTATATTTCCATATACTAGTCATTACTCACATGGTCCTTTTCTGGGTGCTTGACAAGCATCTCAAAACTTTTATCAGCAAAGCAGGAGCGTTTGAGCTGCAGCTGGTGACGAGAAGCAGTGCCTTGAATATGTAAAGTGAGATCTAAATAAGTGCGTTAAAAGGGAATAAATCAGATTTCAGAAATTCAGTACTTAAAATTGGTTGATTATTTTTGGCAATTGACGCCTTTAATCTCCTTATGCCTCAATTCCCGCTTCTGTACAGAGTGAGTAGCACCATGTCAATTTCCAGACAAATGCGGAAAATAGTCATTACTCTTCACAAAACTGGCAGACATAGTGATGAACGCCCCAGTAGAAAAGCCCTTAAGAAAATGAGTTCTGTGTTTTGTGCAGAGTTTCAACGATACGCGGTAAATAATACATGTGCTTCCCCGGCAGATTGATTCTGAATGTTTAGCGAGCCAGAGGCAGCATCCATCACTCCCGCAGATTGAAGAACAAGGAGAAGGAGAGCAGGGCGCATAGTTGCGGTGCTATGCCGGCAAACTCAAGTTTGTTTTCGGAGTCGTAGCGCCCGCGCTGTCGGGCTGCAGCGTGCGGCGCTCGGGACGGGCGGTGGAGCGGTGGCCGCGCGGTGGCAGCCTGGGCCCGCGGGGAGGCGCGCGGCTCGCTGCCCGCCCTGCCCTGCCCTGCCCTGCCCTGCCCTGCCCTGCCCTGCCCTGCCCCGCCCTCCCCCGCCCTGCCCCGCCCTGCCCTGCCCCACCCCGCCCTGCCCTGCCCCGCCCCGCCCCGCCCCGCCCCGCCCCGCCCCGCCCCGCCCCGCCCCGCCCTGCCCTGCCGAGGGCTTCTTCCCGAACCCGCGTTCGCACCAGAACTTTCGGTCGTCGTCAGACCGAATTGTCGATAATCACGGAAGCGTAAACACATTTCTGAGAGCGGCACGACCCGCATTGTGAGAAGGCTGCGAGACTGACCTGTTACGCGAGCCAGAGTACAAAAACACTCTGCTTGTGCATTAGGTGGTTTTATACCACAGCTGCCAACCGTGGCGAACTTTCAGTGGGGCTTTACACCTTCCTAAGAACCTAAGGCACCTTTCACTACTCGTTGCATCTTGCTGTGAGCAGGATCTCGCAGGCAAGTGCCTGGGAAAAGGCCGTGCCTCCAGTTCCTTAAGCGCGGCACGGTGTGCGCGACCTGAGAGCCGACCCAAGGAAACGTGGCAAAACTGGGGACTCAGTCCTTTTTCGTACAAGTGATTTCTCTTAAGCAGCAGTTTTAGGATGTCTCATGGATGAAGGAAGCAATAACACACACAGGGGAGAGGGTATAAAAGCACCGAGGATTGCAGTGCCCAGGACGGGTTCTGCCCTTACACCCTAAATGGTAAGTAGCACCAGCTTTAGCCTCTTATGGCTGTTGCCTTATCTCTATTCTGACAAAATTCTTCAATTCTAATTAAAAAGAGTAGAAGATTTAGGTTTCTCATATGTCTCATTTAGAAGAATAAATGTATTTTGTGACTAATAATAATTTCCCTACTTTGCTGAACTGTTACCACTGACTATTTTCTAGGAAAAAAATTGTTTCACTGCATCTTTAAACAGTACCTTGGCAGGGTGCCCTAGAAAAAGACTGCCTGTACATCACCTGTATATTTTCTAAAAAGTTGTACAATTAAGTCAGACACAGGATGTCATGCTTCACATGCAACTCATTAATAAGAAACACGAGAGGAAAGGAGATTAAAAAAGAAACAGTTAAACAAAGTGTCTTCATGACCTGTAGTATTTAGAAAAAACCTAGTGCAGCTTGCAGATTGACTGCCATGCAGTACCTCTCCAAGTATCTGTGTAACAAAGCCAGCTGGATGCTCTTTTAGGTTTTTCAGCCACCATGTCCAGAAACAGCAAGACGTTTGCAAGTTTTGCTTCGATAAGTAGCTATCACTGTAGATTTTAAATCCTCCTCTACACTGTCAGCTCCCCTCTTTTCTTCTGCCAGTAATGCTTAGCTATGCAGATGAATCTAATTTTTTCACCAGTAGTGGAGAAGATCTTAAAAAGCAGTCACAGTATAAATTTTACTAACAAATTTTGATAATTCACAGAAGAGAAAAAATATCTTCACATTTAAGAATTAAAAAAAACCCAACAGGTAAAGGCAAATCAGGGTGGTAAAACTCTAGGGTTCACTAGGACCTGTTTTACATAGAAAATACAGTGGCCTAATTTCAGCTTTTAATTTTAATTGACTTGGATATTTGGTTCTGGTTTGGGTTCTTTTGGGGTGTGTGTGTGTTTTGTTTGTTTGTTTGCATTTTTTGGGGTTTTGTGCATGTTTGTTTGTTCGGTTTTAGGTTTGTTTTGTTGGGGTTTTTTTGGGTACATTACATGAATCCATTCAAACTGTGAACCATATAATGACACAGTCTTCAAAATTTTAAAGTATGTCCTAATGTGCAATTAAATAATAAAGTTGCTTTTGAATTTCTCAGCAGTGATCTATTCCCCACAGCTTGTACTGCTAATACATATGTAGTCCTTCACACAAGTTCCCACATGTGTGTCTGAATGGCAAGGCAAAAATCACCAAAGTCCCTTTGTAGCATGACACATCCTTAATTCTAATCCTCTGTAGCGTGACAGACATTACTGACCTAAAGACTCTGATAAAACATAAATCTAGCTCTGGCAAGCAAGAAGCTGTTGCAATTCACCACATTGATCTATAAATCCTCATTAACTCTACAGTGCACTGCTTGATTAGAAAACTACTTAATCAAGATGCTTTCCGAGGAATCAATTTACACCTAATGATACTTGGTGGCAAGGACAGCTGCTTAATTGGGATTGTAATTTCAGTTAATTGGGACACCTTCAGGTGTTGTGGGTGGCAATTTGACCACTACAGGTCAGTGCACCCTCGTCATGGCACCCTCAAGATGCCCCAGTCTGCCCTCACTTACAGTTGGTTCACAGCAGGGTGACAAAAATTGCCCAATGCCACTTGCCAGTGGATAGCAGCCACCTTCCCATCACGCTGAAGGACTTCCCATGGGTCAGACTATTTGAAACAGGGAGATGCTTAACACAGTACAAGCACAGGGAAAGGTGCTTAGCCACTTGGTCAGCCTAATTCTAATGAAAATATTCAGCCCCTGTAATAGCCAAGATTCTTTCTTCTCAAAAAGGCTTAAGAAAAGATTAATCGACAACACATGGAAGGTAGTACTATGTCTTTTAAATCTTAAAATGTGCAATTACATGTTCATTAAAGCATAGTCTTATCTAGAACAACTACTAAAACTAATTTAAACACATGCTCTCCAAATCCACTAGCTTAGACTGAATAACCAGAATTCAACATTTAATACCATAAATATTAGCATGTAGAACGTGTTAGGATGGTCTGCTGGCTTATTAAAATGAGAACTGTGATTCAGAAAGCTTGTGTCTTCCTTTTTACATGAATTTTCTATTGCAGTATGAAGTCTCTCCTACATTGTTTTCATAAGGTGCTGCTTTAATAAGAGATAAAGAACATTCAGTGCCTTCAAGCAGGTTCAGATTTTCTGCCATTGTACCTGTATAAAATTAGAGCATGTAATTTGAGGTGCTGAAGTTTGATTGCTGCTGGAAAATAGTTGGTTGCCTGTCAATGCAGGTATTAAAAATGACAGAATGGCTTGGGTTGGAAGAAACCTTATCCAACCCCCCCTGCTGGGGCAGGGACACCTTCCACTAGACCAGGTTGCTCAGAGCCTTATCCAACATGGCCTTGAATAACACTTCCAGGGATAGGACATCTACCTCTTCTCTAGAGAACCTGTTCCAGTGCCTCACCACTCTACAGTAAAGAATTTCTCCCTAATATCCAACCTAAATCTCCCTCTTTCAGTTTAAACCCACTGCCCTCTTGTCCTATCACTCCAGTCCCTGGTAAAAAGGCTCTTATTATTTGTTATTAACCCACTTTACGTACTGGAAGGCCAAAATGAGATCTTAAGGGAGCCTTCTCTTGTCCAGACTGAACAACTCCAACTCCCTCAGCCTGTCTTCACATGAGAGGTGCTCCATCCCTCTGACCACCTCTTTGGCCTCCTCTAGACCCACTCCAACAAGGTCCACATCCTTCTTATGTTGTGGACCCCAGAGCTGGATGCAGCACTGGAGGTGGGGTCTCACCAGAGCAAGGCAGAGGGGCAGAACCCCCTTCCTCAAACTGCTTAAGCAGCCCAGGATTATTGTAGAGACCAACCTCTGAATTCCAGAGAGCTGAGATTATGACTAATGCTCAATTAATATGTTTTAGCCTGTACTTGCAATTATGCTGTGGCTGATTCCCTCTCAACAAAGCATTTTTTAGAATTGGAGATACAGCTCAAATAAAGGAAAGGAGGAAGAGGGAGCTACATGTTACTTTCCCTGAGCTAATACCATGGAAGCAGAGAACACCCATCATCAGATGGACATAATGTGAGCTAACCAAATGCTAGAAAAATATACCTATCAATGTTTTGATTGCTTTTGAGAAAATCTGTGATCTTTTAGAACTGATGGCATATACACCAACCATGATAGCAGTGCCACCTTCTTAATTGCTGTCATTGAAAACTTCCTGTCAGCTCGTGAGTTAACATCTTTGCAGACAGCTTCAGAGGATTCTTCCCAACTAACTTACTTGTTTCTATTCATATACAAGACGATCAGGGCCACAGCCAAAAATAATACTGCCTTGCTTTCAAAAGTGAGAAAGAAACAGGCTGTTTTCCTTGTAAAACTAGGAAAACAGAAATTTGCAGGAGAGGAAGCAACTTAAATAGTATGCACTATATTTCACATGAAACTGTGCCTGTACTCCAGCATTTCAGAAGCAAAATCCTGGAGATTTTGCCACATGTGACAAAAGAAACCAGCTTGTCAAGGATTTTGTTTGTTTTTTTCTGAGAAAAAGAAGATTTATAAAATCTTGCTGGGAGAAGAAATCTTATCTTTTGCTCCACTATCATTACCCTTACTCCCCCATAAACCACCTTGCAAAACCACCACAAGGAGCCTAAAGCCTCTTTTCCAGCCTCAACGCCAGCAGCAGCCTATTACAACACCTGCAATGACGATAATGAGAACTGTTTCATAAAACCCTGTGGCAATTACAGCTGTGTACACTCTGCTCATAATAGCGGTTTTAAAAGGACATTAATTATGCTCTGATCCTCAAACTGGACTGATTAGTCATGATGATGTTACACAATGATTCACACTCCAAATGACTCACAGGGAGAGGGTAATTATCCAGCAGGACTTCCGTAAGTCTGCTGTTCAATGAGAGAGCTCATTAAAGGACTGAGGGCTCCTCTTGTATGAATGAAAAAGGAAGCGTGGAGAAAAAAAGAAAATCAGTACCTCCAATCTGGTACTATTAGATGCCTATCCTAACTAATTTGCATATTTAATTTGAGACACAGGTTTCCTCTTAGCTGTGACCATGTTTTATTAAGGAAATACCCTCCAGTTTTATTATACAAGTAAAATTCCTCTTTAGATGTTTAAGCTTGACTTTGTACATGTATGCTATTAGTCTTTAAAAAAAAAAACAAACCTCGGACATAGCAAAATATTTTTCCAGCCTCCATACAAAATAGCATTTTTTTTTCCTCTGCTGGAAGAACACATTAAAATTTTTACTGTATTAAGTGGCCCATGTAACTTTTACAGAAGTTGTACACAAAAAAATGCAAGCCGAAATTCCAAAGTACACTCCGACAGCCAATGCTCTGCGAATACTTTATTACACAAATTACATTCAGCTTCTGAAAATAGTGTTCTAACAGTGATACCATCTAAAAATAAGACATTCCAGAAACACATCAAGTTAGGAAGAAGAAAAAAATTAAATAGAGACTTTTTTCTTTCCCTCAATGCAATATAATGTTAGTGATTTAAAAAAATAGAAGAAGACTTAGCAGCTTCATTTTCTTGTGGCACTGTATATTCTCTGTACTGCAACAGGTTAAGGACATTGAAGAGGAAAGGCACAAAACAGAAATTGGCAACTGAATAATTATGGAAAAAATATTTTGATGAAGCAGATAGTAAGACTTATTTACAAGATCCCCATATTTGATGATAAAATACTACTGCTTTAAATCAGTCCTGCAATTAGAAGACTTTGCTTTATTAAGATGTTCACATAAAAACCAACGGCACTGATATGGAATTTCCATACACTCCTCCACTTAAAAAACATAACTAAAACCAAACAAAAATTAAAGGAACCAGTGTACAGCCCCACACAGACTAGGACAGTTTACAATTAAATACACAAAATCTTAAACGTGCTTAAGGGAAAAGGAATCTGACATTCTGGGTTAAACCGTATAATGGAGAACTCAAAGGCTGGTTTCAGGATGATGAAGGTGCTGGTGGGGGCAGAGATGCTGAACACTCTTCCTCAGAATCTGTGCCATCATCTTCATCTTTTTCTTGATCGCTTCCTTCAGTGCTCAGCCGGTCAAACCCTTGCCGGCTGTAGCCTTTGTGACTTGCAAAGAAGTTCCCAAGGTTAATACCACCACCGCCTTTCCCTGTGGAAAGGAAAGGCTTTCCATAAGGTTTGCTTTATTGTGAGGGGGAAATAAAAATCTATCTACTAATTAAACACTATAGTGGTGATCATTTTAAGTGTCCTTCCAGAAACTGTTTTTAAAGGTTCAGCACATGAGCCCCAAAAGCTAAGGATATATATTATAAAAGAAGAAAGAAATTCATCTTTGAAGTTGAAGTTTCAAACCATGTTTTTTTAGCATCCATTGTTTCATTAAGTCTACAGGCTATTGGTGTTCCCACCTGTTTGCCCTTAGTCTTAAAGTGCTTCATTTCATTCACCAGATCCACAATAACTCATTATAGCTACTGCTCTCCCACTGGTGGTGACTCATCCTCTTTAGTGGGCAGATAATGACAGATGAAAGTTGTTGTAAAAGACATTTTCAAAAAACCACCTGATCTTTGCCCCCAATCCTTCCTCTGAGGAAGTTCCATCAAATCTGTTATTCAACATGAATACAGAGAAAAAGTCTCCAGTTACTGTGTTTGAAAACATCTTCAGTGACCAGACTTACCTCTAAGTCTGCCTAAAATTCTGCCTGAACTTGAATCAAGCTTGTGTTCCCCATCAGCTGAAAAATAAGGTAGATTTCAAAAATAAGCTAAAACTCCCAATGTTCTATGATTAAATAATGATCTGTATTTTCTGATAAAAAGGACAGACATTCAACAAACCAATCAGCAGCTCTAAGATGCCATTAATGGCAGTACTGCAGTAGTCTGGAGTGTTAGCATATTTGATATGCTATCTAGCACATTTGGTATGCTAAACACTTTTGCATACAAAGAGTCAGGAAGCTGTATGCAGTTGCACAGCCTACTCTGTCACAGTAGGTCCTGACCAGTGACAGAACTCTCTTATTTGTCTACTCCATGTACATTTTCTTCTCTGGATGAAAGTATCTTGATAAAAACAATTTTGTTATACAAAATAACAAGTGCAATGATCAGACATCTATCGTAGTCTACCAATTTCTGAAAAATAATGTTATTACACAGTACGAATTTGGAACAAATTTACATAACTTGCAAGTACCAATTAAAGCTCTCAGAGTAATGGATGAAGGTGCATTATGGAAGCATGTCTGAGTCACAAAATGCACTAGGTAGGACTGAACAGTAATATATAATCTCTTGTAAATGTTATCTGTTTTAATTTTGCTTATACCTCTATAATACCAATGGAGTCTTTTGTTTTCAGCAATTTAAAGATTCCCTACTAGAAAACCAAACTATGCTTGGAGTATTAGAATTTATGTATTGTAGACAACACAACATGAATATATTCTAGTTGTTTCCGAGATAACAATTTCAGGCTTGACACCAATTAAAGTTTTTGATACATGATCTGAACAGGTGGTGGCTTGGGATGCAACATTAAAGGCACAGGTGGCTGCAGATGCTGTGTCCCCACTGACCCTTAGCTGGCATGCAGCACCACTGCAACTATTCAGGAAGGCAAAGGCACAGGCAGCCTCTCTCTTCATACCCTCGCCCTTTAGTGTTCAGAGATGTTTGGAACTGGAACAATAAAATCTTGTTCTTTAGAACAGTTACTCACAGTTACCTCCATAGACAGTTGTCTTCCTCCACCGAATAAATACTAAAATTGCCAGCAGGACAACAACAGGGATAATTAGAAGAGTTGTAATAAGAACAAAGGAAACTCCAGTGCTGCTGGCCTCTTGGACCAAGTGTTGTTTATCTGTATTTTTCAGAGAGTCTGTCGATTCTGGCTTGTTTTTCAATCTGGCTTCTACCATCGTTTCTGACTCTTTAAAAAGAAAAAAATTTCCATATGTAATCCACATGCATCCAGCAACACAGAAGAAGGTGTTACAGGAAACAACAAGCTACGATACCTTAAGTGTTGAGCAGCAAGGAAACAAAACACAAACCCTTATGGAGACATTTTTTGCTCTTGCTGATGTTATCCCAAAGGTAAGGCAGTGAAAGTCTGAATGATACCAGTCACTAGCAAAGACTCCCTCTCCGTTTCTCAAATGGGGAAAGGAGAGGTGTCAGAGATTTTTCCTAAAAAGTATCTACTATTTAAAATATAGGAATTCCCCCAATGATCTATTTTTACAAATAGGTGTATGGTATAGTAACCATTAAATATCTCCTTTTGATAATAACACTTCCACAAGAAATACAGAAAGCCAGTATATGCTGTATTATCATAAACAAAAAGGAAAAATTTAAAGTTCTTTCTAATAAAACTGTGACAAAGGGTTAAATTTTCAGAACCGTGACAGTTCTGTTACATCCTGTGAAAGAACTTTGGTTCTATAAATCTGGAGAGCTTTTACAAACTGCATCCAGCCATTCTTGACTAATTTGTTAACTCTACACCTACTAGGAGAAAAACTATTTCAGGGAAAAACCTTTATGCTGTTTTGTGTGTGTATCACCTGCTTTGTGGTAACTTTTAATGAGTAAAACTGTCTGGCTATGTATTTTAAAATGAGACTGAACAGCATGTTTTAAAAAGTGGCTGCATCACAATCAACTCTGTTTTGATTCTCTATCAAAATTAAAATGATGTTCTGTTCTGAAAGAATAGCAAATGCTTCAGTTTACAGTCAACACTAATACAATGGTAACAATATCACTGTTATCACAAGTGCAAGGATAACAATGACACAACGAAAACGTGCTGTCTGTTCAAGCAGTTATAGCCAAAGAAAATGTTCCTCCACCATCCTGCCCATCTGTGGGCAAAGCTACAGATCTCCATTTATTTTCCCTCACATCACAGCAGTACAAGCACTAGTAAGAGTCTGTCACCAGGAGGCTGTGAGAACGCAGGCCACTCCTGCCTCTTTATTAAGCAGAAGATGACGCAAAGTCCATTGGCTCTTTTCTCCCAGTGGAGTTGAAAGATATTAACTTCAGCCTACCTAACCTAACCAGTTTTAGACATTGTTACTTAGAACCTTTTTTCTTACCCTGGTGATACTATTGCATTTTTTCCTGTGTGACACTGGAGGTGTAAGCTAAAGAAAGCTAAAATGCATTTCTATATCCCTAGATACAGAGCACGCTGTAATGTCAACACTTCCCTTTTAAGTGCTTCAGGCCGATGTACCAACAGAGACAAATAAAAGGATAACAATTCAGGCAGTAAGGATTTAATTGTTTCATAATGTTAGCCTTCCTTATTCTACTTTGTTCTACATGCTTTCAATTGGCAGTTGGGATCTTTTGGTATTTTCCTCTGTCTGCAGATACATGGCTGAAGCAAACTACACAAGCTCTGGATTTAATCAAAGAAAACCACTTAAGAACATTTGAACATTTGAAGGCCTTTATCAACAGTACCATAACCTGGTACTGTTTTTCTGAAAGGGGAATGAACCTTTCCTTTTCAAAATAAAAGACATACATAACAGAATACAAATGGTTAAAATTACTTTTCATCTACCTTAATTGATATTTTATCCCTTTCAATACCTACAGGTACTTCTTTATCTCCTTGTATTGTTTCTACATGATTTTATTTTCTTTTTCCTTTTTTCAATTTTCATGCAGATTAATGAAAAAAAAAGTCTAGTAAAACTATGGGGAAAAAATCTAAATAGAAATGGTATTTCTTGCCATATGGTGTGACTGGCAAGGCTCTGTACTGGAAGACTATACAGAAAGATAAACCAATTGCCATTTCAAATAACCCTTCTTTTTTGGTGGTTGAGGGTTGGGGAGCAGGGGGGAGGGTGCTAGGGAGTAACTATCACAGTTGTATTTCAGAGCTATTTCTGCTAAGGGAAATAATTTCCCTAAGGGAGCTGCCACAGATACCAATCTGGACCATACAGATGGTGGTATGGAATTAACCCACTAGTTAAATTTTTATCCTAGTGTCTGTGAAGCACTTGTCATCACTGAAAATGAAATGTTTAGATTGGCTGTAGAATAGCATCTACCAGGTAACACTGTTACAAGTTTCTGGTGCTTCCTATGGTAACTCATCAAAAACAAAACAGTCAAACTAGTCAGCCATTTTTCCCTCTAACTTGGCAGAAGCAGCCCTGGTCTATGTGAACATACTTGATTCCTTCATTTTCATTATGGTTCAGACTAACCTTTTGTTTCCTGTACCTCAATACCAGCCTTTTTAACTGACCGATGTTCCATTTCTGTAAAACAAAATCATTCTTCAGGACAACTGACATTTCAGAAAGGCACTCAGTGACATTTTCCTGCTAGCTTTCTCAAATGTACTGTACAATCCTACAGTAAACAAACCCATCAACACCTGAACTTCACCAAGGAGAGTCAATATAAACCATTCAATAGCTCACAAGGCCAAAGAAAAAAAAGAAAGGGCTTGATTCATTAAAGGTGCCACAGAAAGATTTTGTGTAGGTCTAAAGGTTCAAGGATTCCCACAAAAATCAAACTGTTTATTATAATCAAAATCATAATGCATAAAGGCTGGCTGAATCAGGGTTTCTTAGCTACTGCTGTTCAATACTACAGCAAAAACTAAAAAGAAAATTATATACAAGGACTTCCCTCATCTAACCTGTAAAAATTACATTATTTTTTAATTCTCATGTTTCTTTGAAAAAAAGCCTAGAATTGTTCATGTTCAGTTTACTAAATGCAGAAAAAACCATATCCAATCAGAATTACAATTTATCTAGCCCAGTCTCCTGTTATTAAGAGCAGCTGATACCAAATGCCCCAAAGGAAAATCCACGAATTATAAACAGACAAATACGGAATAACTAGCTTAGTCATTTATAGCAGCAGACTCTTACTGGATGACTAACATCCTGAACCCTAAGGCTTTATCTCTGTCATACATTTTTTTATCCCATATAATGGAGCAGTGGATTATATTTTTATTCCTGTAAAACACATAACTTCTCTCTCAATCCTACTAAATTGATGTCTGACTAATCAGGTCCCTCTCCCTCAAGTCAGGCTGCTTGCCTTGGGGGTTACTAGATTAAAACTGGCAAGGGTTTCCTCTGCATGGAAATAGGACTTCAAATTACACTAGATTCATTTTCTAGTGATAAATGCTCCCAAGGAAATGAACATAAATTTTAAGTTGACCCGTGTTTTTACTTTATCCCCTGCAAGTTTTCTACATGATAACCTCCCAGGAAAAAGCTGAGTTCTCAGCAAAGGATACAGTGAGGTTACTAAAATACTGGAGTCATGCTTTTGTTTAAGCAGGTATTGACAAGGGATAGATCTAGCAAGAGGCAAATGCATTTTGATTCCTTCTGTGACACTCATGTGTTCAGACTCTTCTTTGACAGAGCACACAGCAATGCTGAAGAGTCTTTTAATGAAAACTCAGCGGCAGCACACGAGTTCTGCAGGTGGAGCTTTTAGTGCCCTTAAATCACTGTCACTAAGCCACCAGGCTCTTGGCCAGGGGCACCAGATAAGTGGTACTGACCTGAAGATACAAAATGTGAAGTTGTGACATTAAGGACAAAAAGAACCTACTTTCTGCAGATGCAAACTTCCACACTGCTCTGGCATGAACGTCTCCAACGAATACTGTTCTATCTTCTGAAGCAACAATATCATGTGGCATCTCAAAGCCCTGTGAAAACAAGCAGTCACAGGTTACCCTTGAGTGTCTATACCTTCATGGACGCTCCTCAAGCCCCACCTTGAGCCTGGTCATATTCAATTCTTCTTTAGACTGGAAAATGCAGCAAGTGCTGGGGTGAAAGCCTAATGTGTGAAAGGAGAGGAATTCCATTTCGACTGAATGTTTGCTTTCTCCAGGGATAACAACATGGAGATTGTTCAATGTATTAATGCTAAAAAAAAATTAATAATATTTATATTCATATTATTGTATTCCATTTTATCTTGTGAAATATATGTTTTCAAAAATAAAGAATCTTGGTTTGAAGCCCACATATTTAGTTTTTGTTGAAGTTTGTATGCAACACAACTATTTGCTGCACTCAGAAAAAAACAACTCTCACTTAATATAGTTTAAAACTGGACTGCAAATAAAGAGTGTATGCGTTACCCAGAAGTGGGAATATTAACATTCATTCTTCAGTCTAAGACAATATATGGAAACGGTTAAAACTCCCCCATAATTTTTACATACAATACTGTCTGAAGGACATTTAGCCTTAACTTCCACACTAGTCTTCTTTAAAGAAGGGATGTAACCATACAGTTGCATATTATTTCTGCTTAGGAATATGCTCTATTTTTTGACAAATTACCAGCATCTAAATATATGAATATTTCAATTCCTTCATTATTCTCCTAAATTAGCTTTTAAGAACTGTCTGGCAGCAATAAAGTTGGCTTATTCTAGCTGAGGGTATTATCTGTAGGAATCATCTTGAGGGTAGTACAGTTTTCAAATGTGTACCACGTGTAAAAGCTAAGACCCAAAATTCTAGTGTCTTTATTAAGCTAGTACTATAAAGAATTCCTTTTGAATATCTTACATTATAAAACATCTTATTTCCTGCAACAGTCTAATGGAAGTTGAAAAAGTAGGATGTCACCAACGTTCTTATTTATATAATTATATGCAACAAGGCATATACATATAACAATTATATATGCCTATATAATTATAGGCACAAGGTGCAATATTTTACCTTTCTAAGTGGAATGAAAGTATCAATTATTTCTCCAGTAGAGAAGTTCATCACAAATCCTTGCAGTGGTTCTGCCTCTCCAGGATAAGGCATTCCATTAACTGCAAAGAGGAGGCCACCTGCAACAACATTAGATTTGCCTTAAGAACCCCCACACACCAAACTGCATGAAAATGAACTGTAATAGTTTAGATGAAACAATGCTGTCTGAGAAACAGAGAGACAGGAAGGTAACTCAACAGGAAATTAAACTACAGGAGGAAAGTTATGTGAGGTGTAACAGCTAAAACTCTGGGATTGAAGAGATGCACACTTAGTCCAAATGAGAAGAACCAGCAAGGCAGTATTTTACAGATTGGTTAATGTAAAAGGAATGTGAAAGTGTTAAAAAAAACCCCTAAAGAATGCTTTTCTAAGGATGGTTGACCTGATAGCAGAAAGTTCTTTGAATGCATCAAAAGCAGAAAGTCAGCTGGGGAATAAGGGGGACCACAAAGGAAAAGGTGTGAATGGGGCACTCAGGGATTAGAGGCCTGTGGCAGTGAAGCTGGTTTTCTCAGTTTTTTTTGTGTTTAATACGTTGGGAAGATTCTCACACTCAAATTTTTTCCTCCTGGTCAGAGGAGCCAGCTCAGCTGGAAACAGATATGCACAAGGTGTACGACAAGTTGGAAGTTAATAATTTACAAAGTTTAGATGGCATTTACTCAAATTCAGAAGGAAGCCAAATGTGAAATCACAGACCTCAGGCCAAGTTAAGTAACCCAGCACCACAAACAGCCACTCCTCCAGAAGACAAGCAGAATGCTGAAGTAATGTCCACCTACAAGAAGGACTCAGGCGCCTGGGAACACACATTATCAATTCTGGCTTCCATCCCCAGGAAGATGGTAGAATCCGTAATGAACAATAAGACATGGTAAGTGTGGCCTGTCAGAAAAAGTTGGTATGGCTTCTCTAAGGGTTGTGCCTCAGCTCTGAACAGGGAGGAAAAGCACACAGGTAAAGCAGACTCTGTAGACACAAATGCACTTTCAGAAAGCGTTTGACAAGGTAGTGCATCAGAGGTTATTAATGAATGTGAGTTATCACAGGGCTGAAGGAAAGATCCATTAATGAACAGGAAGCAAAAAGCAGAACTTATGGGCAGAGCTCATAATTGTTCAGGATAGAGAAGTCTCAATAGTGAGATCTTGCAGCAATCAGAGTTAAAAACAATTTTTATTCAATAATTTTCATTAATGATTGAAAAACGGGGTGAACAATGACATCTACCAGTCTGAGGAAGATAACTGAGTTCCGTGGAGAAGTCAAAAGCTTGATGATACTGGGGAAGTCTGGAAAGACTTTTTGTAAGTGAGTTGTCAACCAGATGGCAGAAGAGCTCCAGCAAAGACAAATGTGAAGTGATGCTTCTGCTAAAAAATAATCTCAAACATGCCTGTGTGATGTTTGAACTTGGAACTGGCAGCTACAGCTCAGGAGAGACATCTCCAAGCTATCACTGAAAGATACCTGAAATCTCTGGTTTCATGTACAATGTCAGGCAAAATTTCCCTAGAATGTCTGGCATTGTGAGGAAGAGAACTAGAGATAGAGAGGACAGTTCTACCACTACGCAAAAACACCTTGAGTACTGAGTGCTCTTCTACACTCTGCATCCCAAGAAAGTTCCAATGAAGCTAAAGACGCTGGAAGAGAAAGGCAAATACAATACTCAAGGGGCTGAAGCAATTAAATAGCTTATGGGGAGAGACTAAGGTGGCTGGGGTTCTCTAGTTTGAAGAGGATAATGCAAGATGAAGAGGCACCGGATTTGGGGAGTGTGGAGCTGTTATCCAAGTTTCATAGTACTGGGATTAAGAAGCATTCAATGAAACTAGGTCACTTTTTATAATAAAGTGGGTAATGAACTTCTGGATCCTGTAACTCCAGGAGGCCAATGAACCAGACAATACAAGTCAGTTCAAAATGGGATTAGGAAAACTCGTGGGCAATAGATCTACAGAAAGATACTATGAGGAAGAGGTCAGGGGGTACCTCCAAACGCTCCTAGCTAAAGGGTTTGTGAATGCGTGGTAAGTAGGAGTGGAATGGACTACAAAATGCATTCAGGCTTACACACATGCTCCTGAGAATGCCTCTCTTGCTGCCACTCTGAAAGACAGTGCTGTAGCTATGAAATATCTCATCCAGCACAGCATTTTTTTACATTTTTGGCAGATGCAAAAAGAGATAAACCTCACAGTAAATTTGGTATCAAGGAGTCAGGAGCCTGACATGACAAAATTCCTCATCCACTTTTTAACATTTTCATTACCTTCAGTATTGGTATTAAAAATCTAACCCCAAAACCTAATACAATAATTGTTAACCAAACCATGCTATTAAAACTCACAACCTTTTCAAACTGCTTGCTTTCAGTTCTGTTGTTTTATGAAATTCAAAACCTTTCTTGACTGTTTGGAACATCTTAATTTTGCTCTCTTCAATGGAGTTTGAAATGAATACTTTAGAATGTTATTATTAGTAGTAATTTACTATTAACTCATTAACTGTGCAGGAAGCAGCAAGATCATCTACTTGCTGACATCACATTTAGGGAGTCTAATCAGTCATTTTTTAGAAGCAGAGATTAGATGCAAGCTTCCCGACTCTGCAAGTAGGAGAACAGGCAGTTCTCAAATTTTCCATTGCATCAGGACTACTTTGAGAGATAATTAATATCTGTCCTAAGACAACAAGAGAGCAAGAGAGCACTCTACATAACAGAGTATATTCTGACATCCTGGCATAAAGCAACTACCTGAAATCTGAAGAACAGGAAAGAAAGATTACCTGGAACATACGAAACTGCAAACAACTCTCTTCCAAACGCTTTGTGTTTGATCTCTCTTGTGAACTCCCCGGTCTCTAACCTGAAGCACTGAATTCGACCATTCTCCCTGTCTGCAACACACAGCTGATTGAAGTCAGGAATCAGGGCTAAGCTGTGAGGGATATGAAACTGTCCAGGTCTGGCGCTGCCTAGAGAAGTCTCTGCAATACAAAATATCCAGGTTTGTGTTAAAGTATGCACTGAAACCCTTGGTTTTGCTTAGAAACCGCACTATGTCACATAATGCAATGTAACACTGGGAAAAGACTAGATCAGCTTGCTTTCTCCTAGCATTTAGTTACGTAACTCATGGTAGCCTATTGCGTTCTCCATATAAATCCCAAATTTATGAATTTGCTATTTCCCTAAAATATTCACTATAGTTTAATGCCTGATACATAAATTGGAGTCAGGCAGAAATGTAATTATACATACAACTTGAAATAGATGAAATCATGGCATAATTTTGGAAAAATTATTATTTAATTAAATGGTTAAGAAAAAAGAATGTTTTATGAAAGTCAGAACATTTTCCTGGTAAAATAGGACATGCCAATACTTACACTGAAAGCAAGACAACAAATCCCCACTTTTTAATTTTAGTAAATATATAACCACTACAAGTAGCTGTATGAAGAGCTGAGAGAAAATCTGAATGCAACGACAAGGCTGAAATTCAGATAGGGCCTGGAAGGTATTTCATAGTAGGAATTCATTTATAAAAATGAATAGTAACATAGGCAATCTTGTGGCTCATGATGAGTTCAGGGTAACAGCAGCATGGGTAAAGTACCAGAAGCTGTGACTTTACCTTCTCCCCACTGCATCATGTAGAGTCCTTTTGGAGAGAACTGAATGATCCGACTGTTGCAGTAGCCATCAGAGACATAAATGCTGCCAGTGGTTGGATCCACGGCCACATCAGTTGGTTGGCAGAAATGATTTCTGTCACTGCCTGGTTGCAAAGCCACTCCCAAGACCAGTAATGGCTCTTTGTCATCTGCTCCCAGTTTGAAAACCTTTTTTTTCCGTTAGCAGGTAAAGAAAAGATGTTTCAGTTATGGAAGGTGAAACCTACAATCTAGATGGCCTAGAGAAAAATATCTACCACTGTGTATAAAATATATTTATATACCAAGCATAATCTTAATATATTGACAATAATATCTATTACTAGTTTTTCAGTAGTGCTGATTCTAGAAAATTTCCGCTTCAAATACAAATTTCCTGTCATTACAAAGTAAACAATTTAGTTTCACTTTCTAGACTTAAGTACATCGATAAATAAAGACACTGCAGAAAAATCCAGAGGGGTCTTGACAGGCCTGAGAGAGGAGCCCCTGAGAACCTTGTGAAGTTCAGTGAGGCCAAGTGTGAGGCCCTGCACCTGGGCTGGGGCAATCCCAAGCGCAAGTACAGGCTGGGAGGAGCAGGGATTGAGAACAGCCCTGGGGAGAAGGTGTTGGTTGTCATATCTCTAGGAAAACAAAAACATTTTTTGGCAAAATATTATGGTGTTGGTACTAGAGCTTCAGAAACATACCTGATGAAGAGCTACATCGGTGACCCAGTAGTTACCATTTTTATCTATGCTCAAGCCATGTGGTAAATAAAATCTGCAAGCACAAATGTAGGAGAATGAAGTTAAAAATATTTTTCTGGAAGAATGACACAGATGTGAAGATTTCACTTTTTATCTACAAATCAAAAAATGCTGCACATAATAACTATATGTAGCATTCAATGAAATATACAGCTTTGCAGGATAGAATTTTCTTGACAAAAGTGTCTCTGCTCTGAAATCACTTCATCTTTGGTATCTCGCTCAGGCTATCCTGACATCTGTAAGAACAGTTTACAATATTTATGAGCTCTGCATTTCTGTTAATCTGGCTGGTAGATAAAATAGTATGAAATGTTAGAAAGCAGAGGTGGTAAAGGTGGCAAATTAATTACATTACTCGTTGATTTAGTATTTATTTATTTATTCAAAGATACTCACAGGCTACAATTACACTGTAATATAAAACACACGGAAATGGGTTTAGGACTCTTTGGCGTAAGATATACAGAAATATTAATTCAACTAATAAAAGAAAAAAACCTCCACAACTTACAGACTTTTGCCTGTGGAACGAAGCAGTTTTGCATTACTTGGATTCAGGACAAGAATTGTGTTCTGTTCAATTGGTCCAAGTCCTCTTTGCTGATAAACAAATTTGCTGTCAAAAGAACTACACAAAAACAGTGGAACAGAAAGCCAGCATTAGAAGGTTCTACCAATGAACAATATACATGCAACTTAAAGTCAGGTTTTGTAGTTCAATCCAGTATGGGGTTATTGGGTTCTTTTTTCTTTAAATATAAGCCTTATTACATCACTGTATGATTGCCAGAATTAATAGTGTTGTATGTCTGCATTTCCTGCTGAGGTTATGACTCCCAAACTAAAGGAGCACCAAATCAACAGCAACAATTAAGACAGTCCTAAAGCAGGTAAGCAAAAACACTTTTTAAAATTATCTTTTTTTAAAAAAAAAGAAAAAGCTCCAGAAAAATTATCTTTTTTTTTAAAAAAAGAAAAAGCTCCAGAAAACTGGAGCTTTTCCCACTAATATTCAAAGTACATGCTGTACTTTGCAATTTTCAGTTCACCCAAAGTTTGTGAGTTCTGCTGTGACCCTAAACACCAATTACTAGGGTGCCACCTATACAGGGGAAACAATTTTTTAAAAAATTCCTTTACTGTGGCAAACCAGAAATGAGAAATCCAACAATGTAGCCTAAGAAAAAATACAGTTAATCACCAGGGCATACATGCCAGTAAGAACAAGTATAGTTCGTACCACCTAAGGCAGTCTGTGCATGTTTGTGTGACTTATGCTTTTTCTTTCTTCAAACACAGTTGAATATTTCGTTAGAGCTTACTCCTACAAGATTCAGTTCTTAAGGTTCTTATCCTTTCCAGAGTGTGCTTACAGAAGACTATATGATATTATGTGTATTTCTCCTACCCCCAAAACACTACACTCAATTTTCAGGGTACATGGAATATATTAATAAAAAATATTTGAACATGTCACTATTTCAGACATTAAGAACCAGGATTAACTTTCCAGAAGACATTTACTAGGCATGAAATTATCATATGCTTCCAAAGAATAAAATTATAGTTGTCTGTATCCTTACAGAGAAGTTGGCTATTACTCTAACCTGTTAGAATATACGTTCAGCTTTTAGTGAAGGTGAACAGAGTATAAAGTATTTTGAACAAAATTTAAGGCTAAATGTTAGAAAATACTATTTGACTGTGGATGAAAAACACATGAATACAAGACATATTCCATGCTCCCACCTTGTATTTTTAAATCCATTTGTTAATCCCAAGAGAAATCCAGCCATGATTCATGCTACTTGGTAAACAGGAATATACTTTGTAGTCACAGAGAAGGCTACGAATAAAGCTATTAAAACTGCATATTGTACAGTTCTAGCAGTCTCACATCTCCATAACATTAAATATTTACATGTCTAGAATTTTTAATGTGAAAAAGCAATATTGGCTTCATATATAACCAGAAAAATCTATGACAGAATATGATTAAGTTTCTGCATAAGCTATGATTAAAAAATAATATTTAGATACTGCCATTGTGTATACTAACTATCTGTAACTATTTAATTTCTGATAGAAATAATCCTTTTCACTATGAGTGGTTAAGCCCAATGTGATAGTTACTAAAACTCTCTCCTGAGTCCTCCTAAACACCCAGCCATCATGGGGAGACAGTGGGTAAATGGTATCGACACACGAAGGCCTACACTGGTGTATTACTGCTTGTTTGAACATGGTTCAGCAGGTGTTGTTTTATTCTTTACCATTCATGACAGTAATCTGCCATGACAAGTTATCTTGTTTTTAACAGTTTTATTTTAAAAGGAGTCTAAGATTCGTAAGGGCTTTCTCTAGCTATAGATGAACACATCTGGAGAACCAACACTGGACAGACTGAACTAATCTTAGTTTTAATCTACATAGATAATCACAGAAAATCTACACAAATAATCACAGAAAAGAATCTTAGTGATGGCAGTTATCGTACCAAACAAAGAAACACAGAAAACATGATTGTATCACAGCAGAACTGACTATCTAGACAACTTAAAATAATTATTGGCTTTCCTTGTTATGATTTTGGTTCTTAAGTAATGGTGCTGTCCAGACTTCTAAGTATTTCCTGCTATTCCCAGCTCTTCTGGGAACAAAGTGCTTTCACTGTAAATAAGAGATTGTATGGTATGCAAAGAAAGTCTAGTGAACTTTGAAATGAGTTTATGGGAGTGATTTTCCATGCATCTTTTCTTTGTCAAACTTCCTTTCTAGGAGGACAACTAGTATGTTACAGAATCACAGTCACTCTTTTCCTCCCAGCATTTGAGACTGATTACCAGGCAATGTTCCGTTGTTTTAACTGATAAATGAGAACAAGAACAATGCTGACTACTTCTAGCTTAAAAAGAGCAAGACCAAAACCAGACAAACAGAATAACGGAACACAGTATGTTGTATTGCTCTGAAACATGGTTTTCTGATGGGTTCCGCACTTCGATACTGAAGGACAAGTAAATCTGCTGCATATCTCACTACTTCTAATTTCAAACTCCCATGTAATTCCACAGTTACGTTTCTACCTCTCAGCTGGCCGCTTCACACTAATGCAAACAATTTATTGCTAAATCTAATATCCTTCTGGTGGGTTACATATTGAATTTAGACAGACCACCTGATCTCATAACCCCTGAAAGCACAACCCTGAGGTCTATTCTTGATCAATATCCATCACCATTGTGGTACTGTGCTCAGCCTGCCTACCTTGTTAAGAACACAGTAACAAGAATGAAACTTATATTCTTTAATACGTTCTTTATAAATTGGACGAATAGTATACATTCTTCATCACAAAATGCAAAATAACTTCTAACTGATTCATTGCTTAGCCAGCTGAATAGTTCTAATTTTTTTCATTGTACACAATGCATGCTGCATATAGCAAAGACTGCTCTGAAACTGAGGAGACAATATTGTGGAAGAACCTGACTTATTTAAGAGGATTATTTTTTTTTAGATCATGTGCTAAAGGAATGCTACAGCCACTGCAAAGCTGCTACTGTATTACAGGGCCTGTCACTGCATAACTGCTTTTGTGTTCTAAAGCAGACTGAAGCTACCTTGTGCAACAGCATAGATCATTCAACCAGCTATATTTAGCTGAACAAGGATCCAGCTTTTGTGGCATATGTTAATAATGCATTGGAAACATTTGTGCATAGCCTAACAGCACAGATAATTCTTGTTTAATTTGCTTCTATACTAAACTGGTGAAGCATTGAAACAAAAAATAAATTCTGAGCTTTCAGGCTATTGATTTATCACATTTACAATTTGGCAAGGAATATTATACTCGATTAACTGTGTATTTATAGCTAATGATAAATGTTAACTTAAACGTCTGATAACTTCTCATGCCTCCCCCATACAATTGTCATAATAAACCTTCTTCAAACACCTTTTTTTCCCTTGAAAAATGAGAACACCCATTACTCCATTCTTTTTCAGCATAACCCATGAAAGGGACCCCAAACTCTCTTATATGCCCATGTAGATACCCAAAGATAAAAAGGGAAGGCTGACTAGGTGAGCATATTTCTGTGTGCTTCTCCTCTGTGCCACAAGATATGGAACAACAGCTTAACCACAGGCATGTTTCCAAAATATATTTTAAAGTCACCATACTCTATATAAAAGGCCTACAGAGGTTCTAGTCCAGCTGACTTAAGGGTCCCTACCAACACTAGAATTCCTATACATTGACTAACTGTGCTCCACAAGACGAAGGAAAAAACGTAAGGCTTGTGAACAAAACCCCTCATGAACCAGGATTTAAAGTGTAGTTGCACTTACAGAAGGCCCATAACCAGCTTCAGTTGAGTGCAGCTTATCCTACACCTTACAGTGGCTGCTGTCAGGACAAAGCTGGGCTAAGTGACCAAGTGGTGCCACTGAGCACAGCTGGTACATACGTGGATTTCCAGACTACACATCACAACTCCAATCTTCTGCAGCCACACCACAACTGTAACATAGCAGAAGTTCTAACTCTCTCTCAACATGGTAGATTCATCATGCTCATTTACTGTTTCAGGTAATGTTAATTTTTTCGTTTTGTTTAAGATCTGTAGGCTCTCCCAATACTGCTGGATCTCAAACTCATGTTTTGTGCTCTGGATTGGTATACCTCAATTGCCAGACACTCAGAAATACGTATTTCAGAAGCACCAGCCTATTTTCAAATATTTTTACAATTCTTTACTCAACAACACAAAGAACAGCACTTATGTTCATGAATAGGAGGACAAAAAAACCTCAATTCAGTATCAGCTTTTACAGAATACTTGACGTCTGAGTAATACAAGCTGCGTATTGCACCATCCTTTCAAATTTTATAGTCTATATTTATATACTTGAGCTGCAGAGATCACTGATTTATGAGAATACTGTATGAGAAATAAATGACTGCCTTATCTGCTGCATTATGTTATTTAGCTAAAACCCCAAATAACTTACTTTCTTTCATGAAACACTATTCTATGCATAACTTGTTATTATAATCTTCAGAATGCTGCCCTTCTATTTTTCAGACACTATGTTATCTTTAGATCGGATTTGAACCCCGCCCCCCCTTTAGTCTTATATATATGAGGAACAGATGCTTAGAAAAAAGAAGGAAAAAAAAAAGGAAAAATAAAAGAAAAAGTATATATTTAAAAAGGGTACTACATAATATGTTACAGGCTTGTACTATTTCCTTCTGTATTCTGTTACAATTTCAGTCAATAGCAGTTTTTCAAAAATATCCATATAAACACATATACAATTTTAAAGATCAAAGACATAAGGACACTGTAAAAATAAAGACAGTATTCTTTATTTGGAATGTTCTGTTCTTAAAATAATATACTTTTGAGTATATTATTTTACAAACACTAGAAAACCCCAGCATTTTAAAGACTGGACACTTTTCGTTTCGAGTGATGCTAAATGTAGCAAATTTTGTCAAATGAGTAAAACGAAGTCTGTTTTGAGAGAGTACCTTGTAACAATCCAATTTTGTTCAGAGTACATAACACAAAGAAGAATGAAGATATACTGGAGATAGGTTTGCATGCCTGAAACCCAAGTACTAATTGTAGTATACCATACTATGACATCATTCAGCCAGGCTAATTATTCCTGCTAAAAAACATGGAGAAGTAGGGATAATTAATCTCAGTGAATATCATACTAATGTGGTCATACACTTTAAGGAGCTAATGTACTATGTTCTTTTCCTCTGGAGACACACTCTTGCTGTCTGAAGACCTAATAATTCATCATCTGGAACTGTCAGTCACCATTTCTATTCTGAGTCTCTGAAAGGCACTTTCAGCCAAAGAACTGAACGGAAAAAGAAATTCGATTTTTAAATGGAAAAAGAGCTTCAATCTGTCTTTCCTTGAGAAGATATGTAGACAGTATACAACAATTTGACTTTCTTACTCACCATTCAGCAAGAGCCTCTACTTACTTTTCATCCCAAATGTGATCACCCCTGTGGAAGACAACCAGGTTATTTTCAGGGTCCAGAGCCAAGCCAGAAACTTGGCCTAGTTTGAGGTCTAACCCAGGCCACTCCACAGCCTCTTCTAGGTGGAAATCTGACCAAAGAAACAAATAAACAAAAAACCAGATAATCATAGAGCATATTTTTAAAAAAACCCAAACATGGTTAACGGGCATTTGGTACAGACTATTGGGAATTGCATGGACATTTTCCTACATGCACTATTTCCATTCAATACTTTGCAATTTAATTCCAAGCATAGTTTTAACATAGTAAAACATGCACAAGCACTGGCATCCTGCTACATATAGGATGATAGAGATGTCAAAACTGTTTTTGACCCCATTCTTTTCTCCATCTTATAAGGATACGTGTACATAGACTCTGGAATTTTTAGGAGCTCTGTAAATACTTTCTACACTGAAAGATTACAAAAATATACAACTACAATCCAAAATCAGCAGGCAAATGGAAATATTAACTATCACTATTTTATTAAAATATGCAGAACACATAATACGAGTCACTAAATGAAGTACGTGGCAGAAGTGATTGACTCGTGGTTTCTTTTCTATAAAACTTGTAACACTAAGAAAAAAATACAGTGAAGAAAGGAAAAGAGCAACAAGAAACAAACAGAACACTAATTACATGAAATTTGCCTATGGCATTTCTTACAGCCAACACATGCATTAGCTCTGGATAGTACTTATATCCTAAATCAAATACTATATGCACCAGTAGGAAATAGATGTCTGACTAAAGAGATGAAGAAGGGTAGAACACCTGTCACTGTTTATGTCATCACACACTGTTTTTACAAATAAGTACTCTACAGCTTTTAAGTAACACAAATCTGATTTTCACATTAAATCTACAATCCAAGATTTATCAAGCGAACCACTACTGAAAGGTCAGATACTTCTTGTACTTGTCTTAAATTGTAAAACTCCTCAATTGAGGGAGACAAATTCAGTTTCAACTTAAAGATTAACATTAAAAAGATGAAAATATGGTGTCTTCAATCTCTATTTCATGTAAAAGCAGACTTACGAGGATGAAAGGCACAAACTATTCAATATTTGAAAAAGTTGAAGAGAATTGACTACAAGGCTTAGTTTCTCACAGAGCACCTGCTTAAATGCTGTTTGGAAGAGCTTGCTCTTGTGTGGCTCTGGCAGTATATTAAGAGACAAGTGAACTAAATTATCAAAAATAAAAAATGTAATGGCAAAAGAAATCTCACTAATTCTGATAAAATAAAAAAACCTCCCAAAATTAAAAAATGCTTTCTACACATTAGGAAATCCACCACTGCTTCCTTTCAGAAATTAATTTGCTGAGCATAACTCAGGTATTTCTACAATGCATACATACTTTGCATGTAGGCACACATAGCCGAACTGATGGTGAATGAGAAGCAATTTCTTTGAAGTTACAGGAAACTGGAGCTTTTCCCACTAATATTCAATGTGTTTGACAGCATCATGCTGTACTTCGCAATTTTCAGTTCACCCAAAGTTTGTGAGTTCTGCTGTGACCCTAAACACCAATCACTAGGGTACCACCTATACAGGGGAAACATCTCCAAAGTGCCAGGGCATCCTTGCTTTCAACAAGGCAGATCACAGACCTTAACACACAGCACCCAAGGAGTTCAAGAGGGTTCAGCTGGAAGTGATCTTCCACTGAAAGGAAAAATTAAATGGGAAACAATGTCTAAAACCTTTAGGCCAGCTCCGCTACCCATCTGTCCTGATAAGCATACCCTCCCTTTCCATTTCACATGGAAGAGATGTAGTCTGAAGAGTAACAACATGGATGCAGTGGAGGGAAAAATCGTTGTCTAAATCTACAAAAGGGAAATACAGAACCCGTGTTGAAAACCTACCACAGACTAGGAGATATTGTAATTATTTACTTTTAGATATCATAGCTAGAGCAGGTGACAAACCTAGAATAAACCTAAAGGCATCAACAACTGCAGTGAATGCAGGACAGCAATCACGAACTTCTAAAAAAGCTCTGCTCTGTAGAAATTTTAGCTGAACAAAAGCTCCAAGCTAAAAGAAAAGCTATTAAGAAAATATTGATACATATTCATACTTCTGTATGGTTCAGTTCATCACAGCAGGTGCAGTGTCAAGCATATTCATGGATGTTTGGATTTTGAAGGGAATAAAAGGACGGAAATCTGGTGTCTGCTTCCTCACTTGCTCATTCCATGTCAGTGTAAGTGAAATTGCAGAAACCTTGTCTATGTTTCCTGTTACAGGACCCCTTGGCCTCTGAGTCTTTTCAAAAACAGCTAGAAAAAAATAAAACATAGGAACCCTAAATTCTGGTCTCTATTTAGTCTCTCAAAAGGCATATACTATAAAATACAAAATGCTTATACTTCAAGAAATAAAAGATTTCTGATAGATCAAAACAACAAAATGAATGTACAATGAAACACAATCTAATCGCAAGAGCTCCGGCCTTTATACAATCTTTAGATTTTAACACATTTTTCCAAAATTGGTTAGTTAGTTTTTCTTTTTCCTTTGCAAGTCTCAGACTGAAAGTCCTTTAATACAGGTTTACCTTAAGACAATTAGCTTTTAACAAAAACCCACTAAATTTAGGCTTCATTTATCTAAAACTTATTACAAAGAAGGGGTCCATGGAACAGTTTCATACGAGACTAAAGAAAACTACTTTCCTCACTGAAATAATTTACAATTACTTAGAAAAAATGAGATCACCAGTTTTGTGGTAAATGAGATCTCTAAACTAAGTACCAGATCTTCTACCTTTCAATTTAGAGTAGTTTGTTTCATAAAAAAAAAAAAAAGAAAGAATTAATTACATAGATTTAGAACATGCAATTAAGTATCAAATCAAGTGAAAGATTAAAGCCTTATTTATTGACAAAATTGCAATTTACTGTCCAGAATTCCCTGGAAGATCTTTCTAGCTTCTAATATTACAAATTCTACATCGTGTTGCATTTAATCCCTGCCATCAGAGTACTCATTTAAATCTTGAAAAATCTAGAGTAGGCACTGCACAAAGTAGTTTTTAAAATTGGAAAATTACACTTTTTGCCTGATTTAGGAAGTATAATTGTACTGATTCCAGCGATGTTAAACAAACTGACTGATTAGTGACCAGTCTCGGGGTAACAAGCTAACAACAGTGCAGAAGAGCAGTAGTATAAAGTTATAACATTTGTAACAACTTCACCTCTCATACTGGCAACTTGCTATGTCAGGCCAGTTATGTGTTAAAAATTGGAATATTTCGAAGACTAAAAATACTGAAGTTTTTAATTTGGGTGATTTTTAAATAGTTAAATGAAATTAATTTAACAGCAGAGTCTTGTCCTAAGAAAACTGAGAATTTTTTCAATTCAGTACAGTAAAGATTTTTACAAAGGGTGCAAATATTTTATTAAATCAAGAACACTATACTTCTTCCTCTGAAGAGGAAAATGCTGTTATGCAAGATTTTGTTCTTAAATATGTAAATACTTCCATAAACAGAACCCAAATATATGTTTAAAGATTTTATTGCTACAAAAGTTCTTTTGCTAAAAGCTGGTGCTGACAGCTTCTGCCGATCAGGACTCCTGTAGTCAGAAGTATTACGAACATAAAAAAACTATGCTAATTAAGAAATGTCAGTTTTCTTTTTTCCTGTACCTCAAAATTGTGTCATTTGAAAGTTCATTTATTAATTAGTCCTCCACCAACAAACTCCCAAATGCATATATGGCATAACTGAGCAAATGCTTTTTGTAGTTGGAATTCATGCCATAAAGTGTGTCAGACTAAGCCATTTATTCGGTTCACTGACACTCAGTCCCCTGAACGACTGAAAACAGAGAGGAATTTTCTTCTTTGCCTTCTACATACCACATATTAGTCTGAACTGAACAAACTGCTTTTGCAGAAATGCTACCCACACTACCTTCCTGAGCATTTAACTCCAATGAGGTTTATGGCATTATTTCTGATTTACAGATACGTCAGCCACATTGTAACATTCCACCTGTTTTTTTGCCCCTATAACCAGTAATTCAACAGGCTCTTATTTAACTGGACAGCACAGCATAACAGTGGAGAGTCCTCATCTTTGGTTTTCTGTTAAACACAAACCCAGGATTTTGCTGAGCTTGACACTGTAACAGAACCTCATACAAGCAGAGGCAATACACTTCAACATTATGAACAGAAATAAAAATCAAATGGATGATGAATGATACATATTTGTGTACCGAAGTACTTGGAAACATCAATCTGGGTGGTTGTAACATAAAAGCAGGCATGTGTGGCTACAGCTTATGCATACAGACGGCTTTCATGCATACATAGCAGCTTCTTTTATGAGATACTCATCACATGCTGTATTATCTGGATTTCCACATTAGCAAGTAGGGCTAAGCACAGTCAATATCACAGAGACCAAAATGCAAGTAAAACAAACACAATAGTTCCATGGTTTCTGCTGTCATAGAAACCTGAAGGGAATACACTGTAATTCTAGCATAATAAAACAGCCTGTCCAAGAATATTTGGATAGTCAAACCCAATTAGAAATCAATATGCAGAAAATTTTACTTAAGAATTTTTCAGGATTAATTACCATTCTTTTTGAATCAGAGAAAAAATATCTGATAGAATTACAGCAATAAATTTTATAAAATCGTGTATCTGACAAGTCAAGGTAATCAGCAAACTCATAAAATGTATTGATTATTCCAGTGACCATTTTATAGTAGTTACTTGTATTAAATTCTTCACTTCCCGTGACTACTACATCCTGTGTGTACCTTGTTTAAGCATAACTGATATAAAATCATTAAGTAAAGGTTTTAAGAGTGAAAAAAATACTCTATAGTCCGGAAAGTACTGTGTTGCACCATCGCACACGTTCTTTCTTCCAGCATAGAGGGGGGAAAACTCCAGTGAAACACCTCTAAATCAGAGCGAGAACATTTCAATAATTAGGAAAACTGTCATGTAAAATACTTCCAAGCCTCAGTTGATATTCCCTTCAGATTTTGCTAATGTGGATCACAGCTCTTACATTGCATTTCATCGTATAAAATTAAACCCTAACCCACCTCCTTTATGTTCTTTTTCCCAGCTTCCCTCACCATGTTTAGACTGTTGTAAAGAGAAATGTCTGTTCTCTGGTGGCCTCAAGGTAGACTCTAGTCTGTGAAATTTGTGAATTCTGTCTCTGACAAGAATAGTATTGTCCCTTTCATTGTGATTTGCGATCTCTCTGGCAAGATCCTTCTTTTGGACTACATTAGCAATCTCTGCCACAAGATCTGATTCTGCCTTTTCTGTAGGGTTATGCTTATGCACATGCACAAGATCTTCCCTTTCTCCTAGCAGCTTGGAAAGGAGTGAATAGAAATCACCTGTACAGAAAAGAGAAAAGAAAAGAGGAAAGGAGGAAAAGAACCAATTACAACAGATCGAGTAGTTTTAGAGAGCTTCAACAAAGTATAATGTCACAAAGCTATTCAAACAGTTATTGGCAAAAGTAATAAAGAGGAACTGTTTCAGCCTCAGGAACAGAATGAGCCAGGTTTCTAGTACGAAAAGATAAAAGTCAAATTATTATTGACTTCAAATTACATAGAGATGCCCACTTTTACCTGACATGCTGGCATCAAAAAATCATCACCTCTGGACAGATGTTCTTGGAAAGAAGGAACAAGAGAAAAAGGGAAAGGGA
Organism: Amblyornis subalaris; assembly: GCA_018881555.1. Lineage (NCBI taxonomy): Eukaryota > Metazoa > Chordata > Aves > Passeriformes > Ptilonorhynchidae > Amblyornis > Amblyornis subalaris. The sequence goes on along the minus strand of JACAXG010000149.1, from coordinate 1,224,672 downwards.
AAGGGCAAGGGAAAGGGCAAGGGCAAGGGCAAGGGCAAGGGCAAGGGCAAGGGCAAGGGCAAGGGAAAGGGCAAGGGAAAGGGAAAGGAAAAGGAAAAGGAAAAGGGAAAGGGAAAGGGAAAGGGAAAGGGAAAGGGAAAGGGAAAGGGAAAGGGAAAGGGAAAGGGAAAGGAAAAGGGAAAGGAAAAGGGAAAGGAAAAGGGAAAGGAAAAGGGAAAGGAAAAGGGAAAGGAAAAGGGAAAGGAAAAGGGAAAGGNGGGAAAGGAAAAGGGAAAGGAAAAGGGAAAGGAAAAGGGAAAGGAAAAGGGAAAGGAAAAGGGAAAGGAAAAGGGAAAGGAAAAGGGAAAGGAAAGACTATGCACTTTTCGGTAAAAAAGTATTTATGATAGAATTATCTGGATTTTCCAGGCTACTGCAGAGCTATTATATTTTCAGAAAACAAAGAGGGAAAAAAATCTACAGTTTTATCAAGTATTTCACTTACACCAACAGTAACAGACAATCATGGTACTTTTCAAAATATATTTCTTTGAAGTCTGTCATTGTATAAGAAGTTTAAACGGTAAGAAAATCAAATACCACATTTTCAAACAGATTCCGTAGCACTCACTGTAGAAAAAAGACTAAGTAGTAAAACTGAATGATCCATTAAATTTACTTGTATTTATTCTGTCTGGGTCCTGTCCCCTCTTTTACTCAAAATAGTAACACTGCTTAGTCATGATACCATCTGGCAATGCAGGGAACAGTATTTTCTCAAGGTGCTTGCTAGCAATGAAGTTATCACTGTAACTTTCTTAGGCAACAAGAAACATTTCAGTACATTCCAGAAAAATAAGTCAAATCAGAAAAAATTAAAACAGAATTTATTAACCGAGTATCTTGGCTGCCTGAAACTATTATCAGTTCTGTTAAATACAACTGTAACATTAGAATGGAAACAGACATTCATTGTGCTTTAAGAGTTACTGCAAGTAGGCATACTTCTATTTCAAGTAGAAATAACTCATAATTAAAGATTTATATTATTTTATGACAGGCTATATAGGACATGTTTTAGAAAGGCAAAACTATAAATAATGAAGCTCTCAGAAAAACCAATCAACCAACCAAGAAAACAAACAAAACTCCCCCAACAAACAAAAAACCCAAGACCCAAAAAACCCCATCCAAAATCTGAAATCATCACTTGCAGCTGGGGACAGAGGAAATTAAGTCCTCTGAAAATGATCATAAGAGGATCTGTCATATTAAACAGTCCCAGTTCAACGATTTTGAGTAGGATTCCATCCCTTGGAAATGAAATATCCCAGCTGACATATTCTGTCAGAAAATAATTACTGAAGTAACAGGGCCAATTTCAATGAAATTAACAAAGCAAACTAGAGAAGAGAGAAAATAATTAAGCTATATAACAAATACAAATTATTTGCTTCAAATGCAATTGGTGAAGCTAGACCACTCCATTAGCTTAATATTGTCATTCAACGAGTCCAAGTATGGATTCAGAACAAATCCAAATATTTTAAAAGTATAGGAGGAGTTTCGGATACAAATAATTTTTATTCTGGGAAGAGGTTTTAATTATATTAATCAGTTTCAATAGTCTCTACTTAAAGCAACCAACAAGCAGAAGCAGAAACACAGCTAGAATTTCCTTTACTTAGGAAACACTTGGTAATAAAATACTATACACTGGCCTTTTTTCCCACCAACATTTCAAAAATTAAATGATTTCATTTGTACAAATGTTTTGGTTTTATCTCTGGCTGGAGACCCATAGATGAAAAGAGACAACTAACTCCCCTATATGCAATAATTTCCAATGAGAGGTCTGAGTGGTAAAAGCAGTGTTCTCCCTAACATAACTGTGAAAAGTCTCCCTAAACCAGCAAGCCTGATGCTATTTTAAACTGCAGGCCCTTTTAAAGCAAGTTCAGTGATGCCTGCACGGTTCACTCTATCCTAGTTCTGTATCAACAGTCTAATCAACTGACTTGTAATTGTTGCTTGCAAAAGGACAACAACATACTACAGTTTGTATAAAGGTTTCAGATCTCTCACAGATTACATGCTCATTCTACTCGAATGAAGAAGTTTGACAGCTTTGCGCTCCAGCCAAAAGCACTGCCTTCTATCTCTGTTGAGCAATTGTTGCCACAGAATAATTAACTCAGCCTCTAAAACAGGTATTGCTTGTTGATTGAAAAAAGAAAAAAAAAGACAAAAACGTTCTTTAGCCTACCTGTCTGACATTAGCTTCTACAAAAGAAACTGTTACAAGACAGTGCTCAACAGAGGATAAGAAGAGAGCAGCAGAATTCAACTTAAAAACAAGGACAGCCTAGGGAATATTTTTTAGGACAAGGTGCTTTCATAGAAAACTCCAGTGGTCTTTATGAAAGCTATTAAACAGAGATTTAACTCTTAGTAGGTTGGTAATTTTTGGTTTTCTCCTAGCACCGAGCCAATGATCATATCATATATGAGGAATCTTCAAACACTGGAGTATAGAGTGGGGCAGTTTGAGTACTGTAATCACTATCAGTGGCTATAGATGAGATGTTTTCCAAGCTGAGCTTGTGTATTAGAGCTTTCATTAAGCAAGGGTTTTGTAATCACAGCAGTTAAGGATATTTAGGAACTGTCTGAATGTATGGAAAAGGGTGTGTGTCAGAGAATGGAAGTGGTCAGAAATGTAGCTGCCCTGAAACTGTGATCCTTTCCTAAGTGAATGTGTTTGAGAAAATGAATATGGAATCTCCACACCCAAAGTTCAAAAAACATCCATGCAGTCTACATATCTGATCAGTATCTCCATACTTTTGGCACAAGCACTAGGCTGAAATGTCCTGTCAATGTCTTGGCATCTTGACACAGCCTAAGAGTATTTAAAATGCACAGATGTGTCAAGATGTTAAAGTGAAGAATTTAAATTTCCTTACTACCCAATGTATGCAACTGTTCCCTAAACTCCACACATGGAATGGAGGTCTCATATTATTTGGGTCCAACTCTTTTTCAGCTTTGTTTGTGATCTCCACACAGATTCCAATCCATTTGTAAGCAGCGTAATTTTAAGAAGTAGGTCAGAATTCACTACAGATAACTAGCTAAGAGCAGTCATGTTGATTCTGAGTAAAAGCTGCTCTCTGCAAAGCACTGCCTAGCAAAAATCAAAGCACGATCTTGTGTTGCTGCTCTACGGCTGTCTTGTACCAGCTGGAATAGCTGAAGGATGTAGCTTGCCTGAAGATGTACCATCGAAAAGGAACATCGTTTGGTCTTGTTTCTGATGAGACAGCCTGGCCTTTTAAAATGCCTGAGTATGACTAGACAAAGACATGGGTGAATCAACAACTTGCTCTTATTGAAAAAACTGAAGTCTAGCAGTGCAGTCCCTGGGAAGCTGCCTGATCAGGTCACTTTCAGACAGGACACCTACATGTATTCCTTATGTGTAAGCCATCAGCACACTTCCCTCTATGTAAAAGATGATTTGCTATAAATACCTATAGTTTATTCTCTTCTGGAAGAAGAGGCAGCAGTCAAAAGCCACATCTCCAGAATGAAACAATGCACAACCATATTCCAATAAGTTTAAACTTCCTATGGTGGTTCTACACTAGCAAAACTCTTTTACAGAACAGTGTTTTTTGGTAAACAGTCATACAAACAAATAGAATCATAACATTGGCAACTTCATTGCAAAACATGATTTGTACCTCATCCGATCTCAATAAAAGGTCAGATTAGTTTAAGGTTAATAAGGCAGTTTATGTATGTAATGTTTTTAGTCACATAGTTCAGTTTTAGGCAGTCCTGTGAGGAGCAGGGAGTTGGTCTTAATGATGCTTATGGGTCTCTTCCAACTCAAGATATTCTATGATTCTGTGTCTAAACCCAGTCCTTTGTTTCCAGCACTACAGCACAAGTGCCCCAATTTGCAGTGAGCAGCCGCTGTCCGTGGTCCTTCGGCAGTACACCATGGTGCTGTTGGAAGCACCAATTTTCAGTTTAGATGAAGTATCTAGCCATGGTGCTGCAGGATCAAGCTACATAGATGGGAAGTTCAGCCATGGTAAGCCTGTCCAGAGAGCCTGAATGTGTACCTGTTAAGATACATAGGTGAAAACTCATTTTACTGCATTTTAGAAAAAAGGGAAGGCACCTTGGTGGTGTCTGAGAATTTTCATGTCCAGAATCTGTATTTTTGTCATCATGCCTGTCCAGCTTCACTGTTCAGAGAGGTTCAGAGAGGCTCCCCAGTCTGCCACTGGCATTAAAGACTTTATGTTGTTCCTTCCAAACTCATGTCTTGGTCCTATCATAATAGGACCAAGAAACAAGCTTTCCTAGTTGACTTTGGGCTTCCCAATTATCTCTGAATAAACTGGAACATATTCTGAGACTGCATGTTTCTCTCTTACCAGGATGTGCTTCTGTTTAGTGGGTTCATCTGGCAAAAGTGGTCAGAGGTTCTGCCCCTTCCTAAATACTGAAATCATGGTCAAATGATATGGACTCCAACTATGACTTCCTTCAGCTGAAGAACTGTTGCTGATAAAAATATGGAACCATCTACTTGCAAGGCTGTGTGATTGTGAGTAAATGCCCCCCAAATACACATTTTTAAAAATTCAAAGTTTCATTTTCTTTGCCTTCTTTGGCTCCTAGATAAAGCTACTAAGGTTATTCTAACAGGCATACACAAGATAACATTGATGGTAGAAAAGAATGAGAGAAAGGCATGAAAAGACATTATATAAGTGAACAAAATCTAATGTCCGTGATATTTGACACAATTCAACATAATATGCCAAAACAACTTTCAAAATGTCTTCTAGTCTACTACTATTTTTTATGCAAGTCGTGATTTAATCTGTTGCTTTGATGAAAGCATTGGAAAGATTCCTGAGAACCAAAAAATACTAAGTAAGGCTGTTTTCTTTTTGAAGGGATTTGAGGGGCTGGGAAGCATAGATATGAAGAAATGAAAAGAGTTAAGCTGCTCTAGAGGTTCTTGGCCACCCTCACTGCCCTAAAGTGATGAACACTTACAGCATAGCCAAACTGACATATTTGAGGAACCAGGAATGGCAACTGCTCTCAAGGCATTTCTAAGCAGCTTACAGAGCTAAAAAATGGATGGAAGAAAAGGTAAAAAAATAAATAATTTGCACTTTTCTTCTACGTCTGCATGCCCTTAAGGGCTTTTACTACTACTGCAATGTAAATGCACTTTCTTTGTTTTTCATTCATACTGTCCTTTATTTCCTGTCAGAATATTTTACTGTAAAAATGTTTTGAGAGCTCAAGCATAGTTTTTTAAAATCACTAGGTTATAGGAGTTTGTAACTGTGGAAGTGTTAAAGCTAAGAGAAAGTATGAAGGAAGACAAAGAATGGTCACTGAGGGTTACATTTTGTTACAGACATGCGTTCTTCAACAACAAATCAAAACCTGGGACTCAAAACCAAGGGTGCTTGCAGCTACCTAACTGTCCTGTTCTTTCCTTTCCTTTCCTTCCTGACCAGTTAAAACGTTCCTGACAAGAAACAATCATTGTTATAATAAAATAAATTTATCAGCTACTGCTAGCTGACTAGCAATAAACACAATGGTTTTCCTATAAAGAACTTCGCTGTGCTCATTTGGATACATTACAGACAGTTGAATTCCACGATAAGGTACACCAGTTCCACCTAAAATGCCAATTTTGTGCAGTATGTACTTTGAAATACATTTAGTCTCAAAAAACTACATAAGTGAGAGTATGTTTATTAAAGAGTAGTTCTGTTATCTTCCATTTATTTTTTTAACCATCATCATGCTTTATTTACAAAAAAAGCGCATAATTATAAAAAAGAAAAACATTCTGCCAACAACAACAATAATAATAATTTTGGTTTTAGATTTTTGATATGACTTCATAATTTCTCTGAACTCCACCTATACTAATACAATGTACTACACTTTTCATTTCTTCAACATGTTAATGATATTATAATCAGTTTTTGTAGTTGTTCATTGATAAGTAGCCCTCTTATTACAGAAAACACCCAGGGAATGTCCCTCCATAATGTCAAGAGCCAGAGAAGACTGAAACATTAAATTTGAAATGGCTTCTTTCCATGCTTGTTATATTATTTTCCTGCTTAGTTATGTAACTTACACCAATTGCTTTTTTTCTTTTTTTGCTTAGATCTGATGATCCTTTCTTTACTGTGCTGAAGATGCTTTTGTAAAGATTATGAATAACCTTATCCTAACCAAATCAAAGGCTCATCTTTTATTTACAACTTTGAGCAGGATCAGTCAGTGTTGAAACAGCAAGCAAATCCTCTGAGATTCTGAATCTCCCTAATTATAACTCTCTAGCAGTATCTATCGCTCTTAATACCTTTCAGTAGCATTTTCTTCCAAGGTTTAATTCAGTCACTTTCATCTTACTTTTGTACTCTACTTAAGGGACCTCATACAATCTCTGAGCACCAAACATGCACCCCAGGCCTGAAAATATCTGAAGATTTTCTTGTACGTCTGGTCTTAAACTAAAAATGTCTTTAACACTTCATTCCACGCATCCCACATCAATACTGGAAAGTGAATTTGTCTTCTGTTTCAAGCCTCTCCCAAGAATTTTTAACCACCTACCAAACTGAACTCCTCTCTTTTCTTACAGCCACACACAAACTAGCAAGAGTAAATTATGCTGAATTTATTTTATAAATTAATGTAACCCACTCCAGCATAAAAATACATTAAGTCTTATTGGTTGATGCTGCTTCCATAGCTTTGCCATGTAATATTATAACAAAAATACACTATTGAAAAACTAAAGACCTGCCTGCATACTGATTCTCCTTTCCTCTTCCTTTCAACACCTGTTTCTCAAGACACCGTAGGCCTCCCTTCACATTTCCCCCTCACTACTACTTTTTTTTTTCCTTAGGAAACAAAAGAGAGATGAGGCAGAAAGTGGAGGAGCTGTATCACCTTCTTTCACTTAAATCAATCAGAGATTTCTATCCCAGATATAAAAAATACTAGTTCAGCACATGCAATGAGCTCTTCACAGAAATGCACAACTAAACAGCAAAATATGCAACTCAGAGCAGACATTTCAGTTTCCCAACAGATTCAGCTACAACCTAGCAAAATATTCCCAGCTGTCTAAAAAATACCTTGTGCAAAATACTTACCTCTGTGTGTGTACGCATTCATATGCAAATATAGTATACAACAGAAAATAATTAAAGGATGGGTTAGGCATCCAACAGGTAATAAATAGCAGATTCATTAATTCAGACCCCATTTTGTACAGATTGTGATGATAAATTTTCTTACAAAGAAACCTCCTCCTACAATCAATGAGCCATCACAATATATGTATATTTAACCTTATTCAAAGATTCCCTCTCCAAGAACTCCTGAGCAAGTATTTAAACTGAACAGAAAGACTTCTAACATTTTTATTCCATCATCTCTGATTGTGAAACACACGCTTGCATTAAATTATATCAGGCTGCCCTGTGAAATTAAGGTCCATAATTACTGTTACTTTGCTAGATATTACAATCAGAACTGTCATTTAGCATCCATTCATTTTGGGTGTCCACCAAGAAACATCTCAGAGTGTCAGTTTACAGGGCACTTTGTACCACATTCCACACCCTGCATTCAAGACACATTTCCAGTCAGTTTCAGCAGGAGTTGGGTATATGAAGACTTAGCTTCAGTTGTTTGCTTTGTATATCCTCAAAGATCGGGAAAACAGATCAGGACATCAGGCTACCCAGCTACCTAGAACCACTCTGCAACTCTCATAAGAGCCTAGAGAAAAAAACACTGTAATCAGAGTGCATCAAATTCCCTTAGACTATGGAGCCACGTTATTTTCTTTGTGTTGTTTACTATTTCCCTCACTATACACATTCTGATCTCTAAAACAACGAGGTAGAAATGCAATGAGGTGTTTTCTATGCCAGGACAGCAGTTCTACTGACCGCAGACTTAAAGTTCAGCTTTATAAAAGCTAACATCTGAATGCTGGACCCAAAATATAGTGTTATTTTAAATGTAGGAGGTTTAATGGGATTTCAGTTAACACATTCAGCTGTGAAAAAGGGACCTCACATGAATCTATCTGGGATATTCCAAAAGAGAGATCTTAAATTCACTTATATTGAACTTTTCCATTTGAATTCCTGAAATAACTTGGTCTTATGGCAATTATGAACTAATTACAGATAAGTGAAAAAACCCATTGGCAGTACCAGTATCAATGTTGAGAGCAACTGCGATTTTGACTCTCACTTTAGATTCCATCATCAGAGGGAAAATATATTACTTTTTGGTACTAACTCCTAAATTCCCTAAGCCAGACAGAAGTAAAAATGTACTTTTGAAGTGTCATAACAAATATAATACCAGAAGTACAATGAAAATCCCAGCTTCCCAAATGTTTTCTCTCCCTTATACGTGTATGTGATGTATATATGCACATACATATTCCCTTTTAAAACAAAAACCAGAATCTAATTTTTGACTTATACGCTGCTAGTGAATTTTTAGCACAAGCCAACCTTGAGTTTTGCTTTAAATAATTTAAACATAATTATATTTAACTATGGTAATATATATTCTAATAATATAAATATAATCAAATAATTATACTTATTTTAGTAGTAAAAATTTTGCCCCTTCTGCTTCAAAAAGTTTATGATTACACCTAATGTACACAAAATGAGATGCCAAATTATGAGCCAGTTAACAAATTAAATACTGGACATCTGATTAACCACCACCTGTCTACTCCTTCCTTGTTTTTAAGAAACTTTTCCTGCTATTGTTTATATGCACCTGTCTGTACAGCTTTTACGTGCACTAGCAGCAAACTTTCTCAGTAGTAAAGGCTGCTTCACTGCTTGCATACTAGAACAAACTTGTAGTCTGCCACAGGAAAGTGATCAACAAGCAAAATGAAACATACTTAGCCCTTTTCTCAACGGGTAAAGACATACGGCAGAGATGGTGAATGCTAACAAATAAATGGTTTCTGCACTACTGTATCTATTGAGTATGATTTAATCAAACTTCTACTATGAACAAAAAGTAAACATACATAATATTTGTTTTACTAGGGACTTTATGATTCAGCATGAACAGGAAACTTTCCAATACACCAAACGTCTAAATCAATTGCATTTCTTACAATAATTCACTTCCTATGAACAGTTTATCTCCACGAAACAGTGACACTGCTGTTTCAGAAACAATATAATGAGGTCAGTTTCATTAAGAGAAGTTCAGTTCAATTGTAACACAGTGGGGATTTAGCTTTGTCTGCATGCAGAGTGGTGGTTGGCTTTGTGCTGGTTAATGCTTATTTCAATATATTTGCATCGTTTATTAATGTGCTTCTGATGAGTGAAAATCATGAAATTGAAAATTTATTGTAAAAGCTATGGTAACACCTGGAGGTACCAATATAATAAACATCCTGTGTATGACAGGAGGTACATCTATGCCCAGGCAAACGTGTGGCATACATATTGTTTGTAAGAAGATACTTTCACATAGAAGGCTTTTTTGTTTTCCCCTTTTTAGGCAAGTACTTAGATTTACGAGTATTGACATAAAAATTGTGTCTTTGGCCATGCCTCTAACCCCAGATTTGTAAGCACCTCCATGGCAGCATAACCCTTTAACATCTATTTCAGTTTTAGCGAAGTAACAGTGTTTACTTCAGTTACCTGAAGCTAAGGAGGGGAAAATAAGCTGCTAAAACCTAATGAATCATAGAGAAAAAACCACTTGCAAGATAAACCACAGAATTATGGGAAAATTGTTGAAGTGCTGTCTTCAGAGCAAATCAAAGGCTGAATTTACTGAGCAATGGCTCAGCAGCAACAGAACTAATCAAAGCCTCAGTTTTGGTGTCTCTGTGTTTTGTAGATAAGGTTATCACACAGAGTATGCCATGCCAGACCATAAAGAGAAAGACTTATGCCCTTTACCTTTGTGAAAGTATGTATTTGTATAATGACCTTAGCCAGAGTGGATGGATGTATTTGCTTTTGCGTAGCTCAGAGGCCCACTGCCTCCTCCCTCCAAACTGGGGAATTTTCCTGTCACTAAGGCCTTGTTCAAATTTGGTTGATAGTGGTTAACTCACTGAAGTTACTCGAGGAGATGGACAAACAGGCAACAAAATTGCATAAAACTGATTTGCCCAACAAAACTGGACTTCAATTTTTACGTAAGTTTTATAGGCACATTTTAGCACACCATTTTCAGCTCGTGGTTATTCTAGTGTATCTTATCAGCTGCTCATCTGCTTGCAGAACCAAAACTCACATTCTAAACCAGTCACCCAACTTTCCCTCTTCAGAGACAAAATAAAACCAAACCTGATCTGATTTTTCCTGCTTTTTTTGCTTACTCACACATAATTCAACTGAAGTTAGAGCTGTATCAATATAAAATTGAAGACAGGCTCCTGTAAATGACGAGAGAATTCATCTTAAGCTAACAATTAAGAATACAAAATGAAACTCTCTCACAGCAACTCCTGTGTTTCGGTATTTCACATCATGAACCCAACTAATTTCAAAAGGACAAAACAATGCTGTGTGTTTCCATAGAAAC